>JAVCKV010183515.1:0-17232 GCA_032274145.1 Herpochondria borealis | reverse complement strand
GCGAAGAAGAGGGTTTCCCTTCTGGCTGAAATCTTTCAGAAGGTCGACGATGATATGCTCCTCCGCCTCTGTCAGCTGCGTGTACTTGTACGCATCGCGCTTCTTCACTTTGTGAAGTTTTTGACGCTGTTAGTAGTACGTCGAGCGCGGGATCCCGATGCGGCGAATAGCACTGTCGACAGGCACGCCCTTTTCCTTCAAGGAACCGACACGGTTTAATTCCCATATCTTACGCGAATTGTCCTTATTGACACGGGTCATTGCAGTTGTCTGATCTTGCGATACCTTTGCCGCGGTACCGATGCACCCTTGATGTCTTTCTTCGTGCGTAAAACCATCCTTTGAAATCCGTACCGCACCCTCCAGCCTGCTTTTTGCATCCTGAGCACCGAAACGATGGTTTCGAAACGGTCATTAAGACGTTAAAGCGGCTGGTTATTTAGTTTTTAAATTGCATGGTTAGTTATGCTATTATTTGCGTGTTAAGTGAGTTAAGAGGGGCTCAAAAACGGTCAAAAGCGCTGTATTCTGGATTCTCAATTATTTTTTCATCCTCCAACGTTAGTGGTGTAGTGCCCAACACTAGTGGTGCTTGACCCTTAGAGGGTATCATTTTGTCACATTTTATCTGTCTAAATTCCCGCGAAGTACGCAAATCTTGGAAATCAAATCTGATCCCAACTATACTAAAAAAAAATGCCTGTACGCTATTTCTCCCACGGTGTTTCTACGCGGTTTTTTATTTCGGGCTCCGTGCATCCGCTCCGTTGCACACCTGTCCCTCTCCCGCGCTAATGCTCTCCTTTCCCGCCAGTCGCCGAGTTTGCACCCCTTCCAATCTGGAAAAGTGGCAAAGATGCAAAAAAAAAATAAAATTTCAAAATTTCAAAATTTTTATTAAAAACAGAAATTATACTATTGATTTTTGATTAAAAATATACTATGTTACCCAAAAATTAACTTGGCACCAATCACAGCCCATGTAACTGCGTTGCAACCAACTGCAATGGATTTTCACAGTAAACGCTGCACTATCTGCGAATACGGGTACAGGTACGGATACGGTTCCCAATACGGCGACCGATACGGCTAAGGATACGAATACGGATACGGTTAACGATACGGGTACGGGTACGCATACGGGTACGCATACGGATACGCATACGGATACGGATACGGATACGGATACGGATACGGATGCGGTTAACGATACGCATACGCATACGCAAACGCATACGCATACGCATACGCATATGGATAAGGATACGGATATGGGTACGGGTACTGTTACAGTTATTGATACGGATACCGTTACGGGGACGGATACGGGTCTGGGTCTGGATACGGATACGGGTGCGGACACGAATATGGATACGAATACTAACACGGCTATTGATATGGACACGGAAACGGACACGGGCACGGACACGCCAGAAAGAGACGGAAAGGGAGACGGACACGCAATGCACCCGCACACAGACACAGAAAAGGACAGGGACACAGAAACGCACACGTATATAGCCACGAATACGGAAACGCACTCGCGCACAAAAACGGATGAGGACATGCACATGTACTTTCACACGAACACGGAAACGCAGAAAGAGATGGAGACGTATACAGTGAGGGACACGCACACGGAGACGGAGACGGGGACGGGGACGGGGACAGAGAGGACATAGCTTACATGCACGGAGACGAACAAGAACAAGCACTCGAACACGCACACGCAAAACGGCACGAAGATCGAGACGGAGACGGTGAAAGAGATGATGGCGGAGACGGAGACGGATACGCATAGGCACACGGAGACGGAGACGGAGACGGAGACGGAGACGGAGACGGAGACGGAGACGGAGACGGATACGCATAGTTACACGGAGACGGAGACGGTGACGGGGACGGTGACGGTGAAGGAGAAAAAGAAGGAGACGGGAAAGGGCACGCACAAGAATACGGGCACGAAAACGAAAGCGGACATGCCCATAGACAAAGCAACGGTCACACACATGCACACGCACACGGGCACGGACGCAGACATGGACGCGAACATGGAAAGAGACGCAGAAACGTACATGCAACCGCACATGGACACGGACACGGACCAGGACAGGTAGGAGGAAACTGACACGGACAAGGAAACACATGTGGACAAGGACACGCAAGCGCAGACGCAGAGGACACGGACACGGAAAAGCAGATGAAGCGAAGCTCGTGAGATCCTCTATCATACTAATGCGGACAGCGAGTTCTCGAACTCGTCGCGAAACGGCGACGGAGACACTCATCCCAACTACCCTAAAAAAAACTTGTCTGTACGCTATTTCTCCCACGCATTTCTACTCGGCTTTTCTTCGCGGCTTTTTTACTTCGGGCTCTTTGCGTTCGCTCCGTTACATTTCCTTCGCTAAATTCCCCTTTCCCGCCAGTCGCCGCGTTTGCACCCCTTCCAATCTGGAAGAGTGGTAAAGTAGCGAGAAAAATAAAATGTGACAGTTCAAAAAAGTTTATTAAAAAAACAGAAATTACACTTTTCATTTTTCATTAAAAATATTACCATGTTCAAAAAAAATTGGCACCAATTACAGCGCATGTAACTGCGGTGCAACCAACTGCAGTGTGTTTGTACAGTAAATGACGCCTTCTGTGTGGTTTAACCATACCAACTGCGGTTTAACCATTTCCACGACGTACCACGCCATTTTCATCACACATATTGCATCATTGGTTCATTTTTCGGGCAATGGAAATTAATTTACCTGTCGCCTGATGGCTAAATTAAACAAATTCGATGGCGGCAGCAATGGTAAAGGACCGTGGAAACCAATACGGACACCGGCACTGACAAGCACATGAAACATATACATATGGATGTCCGACACGTACACGGCCATGAACACGGACACTGACAAAAAAACAAGCACACGCACACGCTCCCGAAAACGAAAAATAATACGTAAAAAGACACCAAAAAGCTCTTGGAAACGGCTACGGGCACGGAAAAGACCACGAACACGGCCACGGAAATATACACGGCCACGGGAACTGACGCGGACAAGGGAACGGAAAACTAAAATTGCAAGATGACGGTCACGGGCAAGTGCACGGAAACGGAAACTGTGAGCCACAGGCACACATAAATTGAAACGGAAACGCACACGGAAATGTCCACGGAAATGGGAAAGTACGCGGAATAGGAAATGGCCAAGAGAACGGAGATAATTTCCCACCCGCACATACATATGGCTTACAACCGGACACAGACACGAAAACGGGCATGGAAATGCGCACAGAGAAAGAGACGGATGCACACTAGCGCACGCTCACGTACAACAAAAGCACACGGTACAGAAAATTACACAGAGACGTAGACGGAGACGTAGAGGAACACACACACGGACAAAGAAACAGTGACGGAAAAAGATACGAATACGCTCACGTAAAGGGCCACGGAAACGAACAAGAACATGGAGACGGAGTCAGAGGCGGATATGGAAAAGCACAGGGAAACAGAGACGAGTACGGAGATGAAAATGCACACAACCTGTGACACTAAGATAGACACGGAAACGGACACGGAAACGGGTACGGAGATGGAGACGCAGAGGGATACGCACAAGCAAAACGGACACTGAGACACGTTTTAAAACAGAGAGAGACGGGTACGGACACGTACCTGCAGATGGAGAGGGACACAGAGACTCACAGGGAAGCAGAGATGGAAATTTAGACGCACAGGGATACGAAGACGCACACGCACACGAACTTGCACATGCACAAGCACGCACATGTAGATGGAGACGGAGAAGGAGAGAGGGAAGGACACAGAGACAGGGAAGGAGGCGGAGACGGAGAGAGACACGAAAACGGAGACAGACACAGAGACGGAGACAGATACGGATACGGATACGGATACGGGTATAGATGCAGATACGGGTACAGGTACAGGTACAGGTACAGGTACAGGTTCGGGTAGAGGTTCGGGTACTGGTACTGGTACGTAAATTTACACGCACACGCACAAGCAAATGTGCACGCACACGAACACGGAAATGGACACGGAAATGGACACATAAATAGCAACGGAAATTGACACTGACACGGACACGGACACGCAGAATGAGACATGCAGGGAGAGTGCAACTTACACGCAGAAAGACACATAAACGCATACGGAAACTGACACGCACACAAATACATCCATGAAAATATACACGCACACAAAAGCATAGGATCACAGGCACACGTATCTTCACATGAAAAATATCACGCGAGAAGAGGTGGAGACGTAGATGGAGAGCTTTAGTTACACGTAGACGAATAAGGAGACCGAAATGCACACGGAGAGGAAAACCCACACAAGCACGGACACTGAAACGGACAATCACATGCACACGCATACTCAAAAAGGCACGGAGACCGATACAGAGGCGGTTATGGAAATTATGTCGGAGACGGAGACGGATACGCACAGAGACACAGATACCGAGACGGTAATATTGGCGGAGAGGGAGACAAAGGAGACAGGGAAGGGCACGCACAGGCACACAGACATGAAAACGCAAGCGGACATGCCCACAATAATAGACACGGACACAGACACATACGTAAACATGCAAACGAACGTTGAAACGGACACGGACACGGACATGGCCAGGTAGAAAGACACCAGCACGGACTTGGATACAGACATGTAGAATAACAGGGCCGTGGACACGGACAAGCACACGCAGATGCAGCCACACAAGGACACGGATAAGGAAAACCAGATAAAGAGAAGCTCGCGAGCTCCACTATATTACTTACGCGGACAGCGAGCTCTCGAACTTGCCGCGAAGCGGCAACGGAGCCACTTGTTGATAACTATATCATCGGTGCAAGTCGCAGGTTATCATTTTGATACGCACTGTACATTACATGGCATGTGGGGTATGGCATGGGATGTCAGAATGTATGGTACTGCCAATATGGCTCGTAACGAATGATGGACAACCACGTGAAAATATTTACGGAAAAGTATCATCCATACCATTGTATTTGGGGTAGAAACCGGGCCTTATACTCTCCGTGACCTTTGTCCCGCAGTCTCTGTGTGATCTTTGCCTTGGAAGTGTTCAAGCCAAAAGCCCATCGGCGTCCGCAGAAGGGGCGGGTTGAAGTGTAGCCCCACGCACAACCCTCGTCAGATAACATGCATCCGTCAGGCAACCCTTCGGTTTTCAAGCGCGACCCTCGCCGTCCCGGTTCTAGGCTCGGAATGCTGCACTCAGTACCTGTCTTGAGTGATCCATCGGATTCCTCGCCCCTTGCCTTGAGAAAACCCATCCCGCGGGTGAACATTCTCGCAGCCCGCAATGTGCAAGCCCTGGCCCCCCCGTTCATCACTGCGATGGTCACTGGTGCAAAGCCGGGCATTTCACTGCTACAAGACCCGCTCGGCCCGTTGGAACCAGAGCAGTACGCCGGCCTCCCACCTTGCTCTCGAAGTTCAGCAAAGGCTCTGATTGCCGCTGTGCTCGCGAGCGGCCCGGAACGCGTTGAGGCTCTCGAAAAAGCGCGAACCTCGCGGGGCAATGCACCATTGGAGGGTACTCGCGACTCCTACTTCGATGATATACTGGCGATGCTTACAGGGAAAGAGCCTTTGTGGTACGAATTGGACGCAGAGATTGATGCGTTGCGTTTAAAGAAACCGATGAAAATCGAAGAGCCATTTTCACACTTTCCAAAGTTCACTGCCTCGTTGTACAGTGTTCAGGGAGACGACTTGTCGGCTACCTGCGATGCAACTCCGGTGTCTCCACCCAATCTTTACATCGAGGATAACTTGGAAAAGGGGCCTGTAAAGAAAGACAACAACAATTTTGTTTCGCGGAATGTGGTTGTAAAAGATACTCTAGATAGAGAGCAAAACGCTGGGAATGTACTGCTTCAGGCGGGTGTTCGGAAGAAAGCAGGTACAGGGGAAGAAATTTGTTCCGATAGAGCTGCGGGAGAATCACTCGGTGTCGACAACACGAATCGAATCGTAGCCAACTCTCCTGGGGTGGCTGGTAGTCAGACACCCACCGGTCAACTTGGGAAGATTGCACAGAAACTGACCTCATTGGAATTATTTCTTGCGTTTGACGAAAGTGGGAAGGTTTCTATTGATTGGAACGAGAAACCTGTTGGGTTGGACGGTATTAGTGGTGCGGCCATCAATCAGAACACAGCGAGTCAAGCAGTGATTCCCGTTGAAAAGGGTGAAAAAGCTGCTGCACGAGAAGAGGACATGGACCTCGAGAAAAATGAACAAGTCTTTGAGGGCGTGCAAGTCGAGGGGAAAAACTCAGCATCATCATCCGGCCATGACGCAGTGAGTCATCCACGCCCGCCGAGCGCCGATCGGAATGTCCCTGACGTCCTAAATTCTGCGACACCTTCACAACAGAGACAGGCAGTCTCATCTGAAGTACCGGAGAGGGCCTCAGTAGACACCTCAGTCGGTGAAGACGCCCAAGACTGTGGAATTTCTTCAAAGAGACAGAGGACGGGCGTGACAACACGGTCTAGATATGTGGTGGTCGCAGATGAAGACGAGAGGGCGACACCGTCGGGATGCCCAGGTGCGGCCAATTCGCAAAAGCAAAAGGAAACCATTATGTCTACCGATCAAAAGAAAGAGCGGTTAGCAAGGCTGGAGAAAGCAGTCGCGGGAATGCAGGACAACCGGCCTGCTTTACCGGAAAAGGCGGAAAGAGCAGAGAGGACGACATCCAACGCTGCGGACGACGGCATGATCACTCTTGTGCCGAATGTGCCAAGGAGAGTAAGCAAGCGTCCTCGTCGACCGACCGGAAAGATATTCATTGAATCATCTGACTCTGATCACGGACATGGGGACAAATCTGACGAAGACGTTCAGGTTGAAAGCGACGTGGATGCACCTCCAATTGGCAATGAAAGAGATGGAGAGGCCTCTGCCAAACGCCTGGACGGTGCTACCCTAGCAAGTACGGCTGGGAATCAAAAAAAAGCAAAGGACGATGCAAACAAGTTGGCCAAATCAGCGCGGATACTGGATCGGCCAAGGCAAAATCAGTTTGCCCCTAGAGCAAGCCTTTCCGAAAACCCTCGAGCAGTGCATGTAAAAAGAAGGCGGCTGCGAAGCGCGGAAGAAGCACCAGAAGAAGGAATGAACGTATCACGAATCGGACTAAATGTCACGCGACCGGTTACAGCACGGCGAGAATTGGACGTGTTTTTCAAAGAGAAGGAAAACGAATTGAGCTGTGAAGCGCGGCCAACGCCGAACCCGCAGCCTGCACCGGTGAGATCGCGTGAGCCCGCAATTTCCAACGACGATATGGGGACGGAACTATGGAGACTTGAGCTCAACGAGATAGAACATGATATCGCAACAGTTGATAACGAGTCACCGGATCTTTCAGGCAGCGAAGGTGAGATGGAGCGCGGCGCGGGGGTTACAATCGGTGTACTTCAGCGTATTCTACGCCCGATTCACGATGGTGAGATGTGCCTTTTGTCTGCCGAACTGTACCGCGATGACGAGGAGCTCTTGCAGCACTACAAGCACACACGGGACACGGACGAGGCACATGTGATAGGAACAGATTTTCTACGGCTAGTTGCCGCGAGAAGTGAAGCTGTACTGGGCAGAGGAAATGCGGGTGAGCAAGTTTTTCCGCCATTGCAACGACAACAGCAGCAGAGACGGCAAGAACAACATCAACAGCCACAGCAGCCGCAGTCTCAGCTGCCGTCTCAGCTGCCGTCACGGACGCCAGCTGCGGGTTCAGCTGCGGCTGGCGACATGGCGGCTCAGACTGTGAAACCTCAGGCGACGAACGCAGCTCCGGGTATGACAGTAACCTCGGCGCTCACGGAGAGGAATCATGGCACGCACGCGGGCGCCGGACCGAGCAACGTGCACGAGACACCTGACATGGGCGCTGGAAGCGTGGTGCATAATCATGACGTGGCGGACGGCACGGGATCGGAGATTGCGGAGGCGCGGCCACTGGATAGTCAGGTAGAGGCGCGCAATCGCCGGCGCCGAAACAGAAACAAAGGCATTCGCGGCGGTGATGTTGTAGAACAGGAGCCGTCCCACGAATTGGCGAAGGCGGACGGTGGTGATGGAGCACCGAACGTGGGGTCAGGCGGTGACCACCATGGGGACGACCACAACGGGGGTGTGGTTAATAACATGAACAAAGATATCGATAACGCCAACAACAACAACGGTGAAGATAGATACAATTGCTATGACGTTGACAACAAGGTTGTGCCCGGGGACGGCACGGCAAGCGGACACAAGGTCACCTCGAGACAGGGCTACGGTAACTTCTCTCGCCTATCCCCAAGGGACATGCTAACCCGGGTGTGCGGGGAGAAGATCGAGAAAAACATGATTCCGGAGGCAAAGAGGAAGGTGCTCAGGTGGGCTGCAGGCGATGTCAGCTGGTTTCACGAAGGAGCGGACGAGATGGAAGTTATAGTTAGTAGGGAGCTGATAGCGTGTGAGCGCTGTTCGACGGGAAACAAGACGGAGCTATGCGAGGAGATTATTGCGTTGAAGCTGATGAGAGACACAACTTATTCGCAGTGGCAGAAGATGCGACGGATGCGTCACAAGGTGAAAGATAGTTGACCGGTGAAGGGGTTGAGAGTGAAATGTACAAGTATTTACAGGTATGTGTGCTCATGTATGTACAATGTGCATATGCGATTTTGTGAGGGAGAGAGAGAGAGAGAGAGAGAGAGAAGAGAGAGAGAAGAAAAAAATGGAAAGGAACGGGAAGGAGAGGAAGTCATGTGGCAGCTCCTGACAGCCAGCCTCTCCAGTCGTCGAGCTGTTCTTCCAAGGTCTGCTGAATTGCGAGTTGCAAGGCCGTCTCGATGGTGCGGCGAAGAGCGCCGCGCGCAACCGAAGCAACTCTGTTGTAAAACCAGGAGAGACGGGAGTCATCCGCGCGCAACAGAACCTCACCATGGACGGCACACACGCAGCGGTCGACGTGGACGGCAGCGTCGCGTTCACGAAGGTCGAGCTCCGCGCAGAGCTGGCGGAGGGAGAGACGGGCACGGCCCGAGTCAGAGACGGGTGGAAAACGCAGGCGATACATCCAAGCGGCGATATCGACGTCGACGTCAATGTCAGCGGCGACGATGGCGATGGCATGCGAGTCGGGCAGAGGGGTGGCCGTGACATGGTCGTGATGCAGACGCAGGGTTGCCAGAGTCATGCCCGTGAGCGAGTAGGTGGCGTGGTCGGTGGCGCCGCGATGGTCCGGGAGCGGGAGGCCGGCCAGACGGGTGGTGAGGGCTGGGACGAGGATGGCCTTGAGGTTGTCCAAAACGGTTTGCGCGGCGGCCGGGTCGGAGAGGTCGAGCAGTGGGGCGTGGCCATGACGCGCGGGTGGGGACAGGGTGGAGCGCTGCGACGACGGCGGCAAAGACGGCGGCGGGACATGGGCGTCCGGGAGTGAGGAGAGGTAGTCGCAGGCGTGGGCGAGGTCGCCGTGAGCGGCCAAAACAGCGGAGAGGAAGGCTGGGTGGAGGGCCGGGCGGTCGGCGAAGATGGCGCGCAGGGTGTCGAGATGCGCGTCGGCGGGAAGATGCGCGTGAGCGGGAAGATGCGCGTGAGCGGGAAGATGCGCGTGAGCGGCGCGAGTGTGCGACGGGGTCATTCGAGCGGTTTGTGTGTGGACGGAGACGGCATGGCGCGGGGACCAGCGGCGCAGGAGAGCAGGTGGCGCAGGGGAGCAGATGGCGCAGGGGAGCAGAAAGCACCGGTCGCCGACACCGCCGACACTGCGCTGCGTCGCACATGGCCTGCCACATCGTCCATCGTGTCCTTGCTGTATGCCGCTGTATTGAGTGTTGACGTCCCTCAACTTTGCTACAGTATCATCGCACAGTACCATCGCACAGTACCATCGCACAGTACCATCGCACAGTACCATCGCACTGTACACGTAGTTGATCCCGGATTTGGTTGGCCAGGATCTGATCCAACAACACTTACGATCAAGTAACTTGATCAAGTAACTTGGTCAAGTAACTTACATTTAAAATTTTGATTTCACTTGATCACATCTACCGATCACATCCACCACACTGGGCCCTACAACACGTTGAGATCAAAGTCGCTCCACCCTGGACCCCACACCTTCACCACCCCATCCCCGCCGCACGAGATTAGAGACCGGTCCGTCAGCGCGAGGCCCTGCGTCCCGTACGACCCGACTAGTCCGCTCAACCCATTTCCAGACCAGTAGTGTCGCGTGGGCCGGTGCGCCCCTGGCACCACATCCAGCTGTAGCAACGTCCGCGCATCCCACAGCCGGATCTCTCCATCAGCGCTGCCGGAAACCAGCGCGCGCCCGCGCGGCGTTTCCAGCGCCAAGCAAGTCACCTCATCCGCGTGTGCGGGCAGCTCAGCGATACACGCCTTGGTCCGCAGGTCGGTGATTGAGAGGGACCCGTCCAATCCACCCGTTACCACCCGCATTCGGTCCTCCAACAGCGCGACGCATCGTGCCTCGAACTGGTGGTTCACAGCCGCGCTCCAACTCGCGCTGAAGCTTGAATGCGCCTCGCGCGTGTCGAAGATACGTAGCGAGTGCCCTACCGACGGTGGTGCAGTCGGGTCTCCGACCACGGCGATCGTGTGACGCTCGTCCAAGAACGTTGCTCCTGATGCCAGCCGGTTGTCAAACGCTCGAATCACTTTGGCGCGCGACCGCCGTCCGCGTACTCCGCCGTCTCCGCCATAGGTTACTGCACCGCGCCCACTGCCAGCTCTGTCACCACCATGGTTACCGCCCTTGTGTCCACCTGTCCCCATGCGTGGGTGAGAGCTGTACACATCGGGGTCGTCCCAGATCGTCACGTGCCCCGATGCATACACAGCCAACATCGTATTCCCGTACGCAGAAAAGCGCAAGTCCGAGATCCGACCAAAGTGGTCCTCGCGGAACGCTGCGAGAGATATCGGGTCCGCAAAGTCCCACAGCCGTACCACTCCGTCGCTTCCGCCGGAAGCAAACCTTCGCCGCAACGGGTGAGCCGCTAGAGTCGTTGCATGTACCTGATGCCGCCATACCGCCTTCCGTCCGCGGCACCGCCCACTCACACCTCCACTGCCACTTCCCTCGCCATCTTCACCGTAGTTGTTGCGACGCGACATGTCCAGTGGTACGTACGGCCCTTCACCAAAACCGTCGTATGATGACAAGAATGCTCGTTCGTCCTCGTCATCCTCATCTCTACCAGCGCGGTGCCGCGCTTCTGCTCGATCTCCTGCCAGTGCCTCCAACCGTGCATCACGCACTCCATCGCCTTTCCCGATGCCCCGCCTTGACCCGTAATGTCGCCGGAACCCGGCAGGCATCGTTGTGTATGAGGAAGGCACTATCTCCTGAATACCCTTCGGCGTCGCGACAACAACAGCCGGCGGGTCGTTCGGACTAATACACAGGGTGCGGAACAACGCATGGTCTTCGCTGTACAACGTTGCATGTCGCCCGCGGCCAGACCACGGACCTTGCGCAGACGCGGAGAACCGAACTGGGTAAGCCCCATAAAGCGAATCAGCGGAAGTTGTGTCAAAATGTTTGAGACCCTCTTTTGCAGCTGATGAGACAAATTCACCTTGCCGCTCTCGTCGACGCCGCCGACGTCGTCCACCCTCCTTCTGCTCTGCGGCAACTATGGCGGCTTTTGATGCTGCAGCTGCCATCTCAGCCGCTGCAACCGTTGCTGCTTCCGAAAGAGACGGCGCGTATTCGGGCAGGCACCCAAGCGTCGACCACAGGTCAACAAAGGCTCCTGCACTCTCATCAGGTTGAGGGATCGCTTTTTGGGATGCCTCCGCCCCAAACCGTTGAAGCGGTGACCACTGTGCAATAGCGTCCTCCGCCAGTTGTTCAAGTGTTTCAGATGCCTTGATTAACCGAAACGACTGGTCGTAGCCTTGACCGTACTCACTCTGCCACATTAGCTGACTGTTGCGATGACTTCGTGCTCCCTTGGACACAAACTTTGCGAATGATGCAGCATTTGCAGCCAGATGCGCTGCGAGGTATGCAGCTGATGCTGTGGCTAGAGTAGAGCTTAACGCCGGATGCATCCTTACAACAGCATATGGGTCATCTGACGTCACAGAAAGTGTTGGAGCTCCTAACATGTCCTCGGAGACAGCCGCCGCCCCTCCATTTGAGTTTCCGACAATCGACATAGTTGGGGTCTTGCGGTATCTTCGCACATGCCCGAGACTTCGAGAGATCCGGAGAATGGCTGGATTACTTGCTACGTGCCGTAAAGCCTCAATGGACACTGAGTCAGGAGACATTGAACTGCACATCGAAGTTTGTGACTGTGCGTCATCCAGCTCACGTTCAAATGTTAATTCTTCGGCTGAAAATTCCTTCGGTTTCCATGCCACTTCACAGGTCCGAAGTACCTGCAAAATACCTGGCCAGTCACCTCGCAGGAAGAACACTCCAAACTTGAGAGATAAAATTGATCCCTTGAACTCAAGAACGAGACGATGGAAGAGATCGCTTCTCTCTGTGTTCGACCTCTCTATTTCGTTCAATGCAGCTTTGTACTTTGTGAGAAGCTCACTGATGCGGTATCCTGATGCAGTTGGATAGTGAAGCAGAGAAAGCGCGCCTTGTACGTAGAAAAGCGCTTTCGAAACGGCCACACGCATGCAATTCCTCTGAGCAGCACATATTCTTCTCGAAAGCGTTCTATCCGTATGCCCGATCTTATCGAGTGCTGAAACTGCAGCGTATGTCGCAGATAAAGCTGCATCTACTTCGTCTTCTTTGATCAACTCAAAGGTAGCACATTCCACAGCCGCAATCGTGCGCTCGACTCCGAGTGGTCCTTCCATAAGGTCTTCAACGTCCTTGACGATCAACTCCTTCAGTGTTTCTTCAACTGCCCCGGAACGTACCGCTCCAGCGTGACAAACAAACCGCCCCTTCAATGTATCGACTGCTGCGAGAAGGGCTGCACCTTGGGGGGTTTCAACTTGTCGCTTAGAGTAGGTCCGCTCTGCAGTACCAGAAGTTCCTTCTAAGTCTCCACGCATGACTTCTAACATAGAAACGAGAGCTGCCAATGGGCTTCCGTCACCTAAAAGGGCTTGTACTGCTTTCTTCCGACAGTCTCGCACGATCTCTTTTGCAATATCGCTGCCACGGATCGGAGGTCTTTCGGACAATGCCAGTACGTGAGCAAGTGAGTGAACGACATCGGGAAGAGAACCAGCCAATGCTCGCTCCGCCTCACCCATGCTACGTTGGAGAGTTTGTTTTTTTGCTTGGCTTGCTGCAAAAAGAGCCTCTCCGTGCTTTCCAAACAACCATAAAGCAATAGCTTTCTGGTGTTCGTCGACCTCTTCGTCAGATTGGGAAACCAGGCGCAAACTTGTGTCGATTTCTTCTTGGTTTTCAAGAATACGTGCGAGGAATAAGGCAAGCTGCAAGTCTCCAAGTCGAGTTCGCAACAGGCTGAGCGCACCTGGAACATCTCCTGAAAGAATAAAGAAAGCAGCCGCCATTTGAAGCCGATGTTTGGAAACGAGCACATAAGCGTTCTTACTTGCTGCGACCTTGTTCTCTGCCTTACTGAAATCTCGCAAGTAAAATTCACCCATCTTTGCCTTTTGATGTGCTCGGTACAACGCTGATAATGCTTTTCGTCGACCAAGCACAACGTACCACAACACTGCCGCGTCGGGGTCTTTGTTTAGCGTAAAGTCAGCTCGCGCAATTCGCTCTGCCAGTTTAGTGCAGCCTGATGTTGTGCTCACCCACCAACCTGCTCCTAGAGCACGGGCGGTGTCCCACATTCTTGACACACCGTACGTCGGTCTTTGTCCAGGGGCAACCGGCGGAAGAAAGTAGTCCATGAGGGCATCAGCAGACGAGGAATGTACAGCACTTGCAACGATAGAAAGTGGTACTGGTTCAGATTTAGAGAGCTCCCGATGCGACTGGGCAAGAAGAGCGAAGCGCGCGCCTGCCGGATCTAACGAACTTAACGTAGATCGGAGCATCGCACACGCCCGCGCAATAGCAGCCAACACAGACTGTTCCGATCTTGTCAAACCTGCCAGGGAAACAGATCTGAGCCGAGTGGATAGCTTTGAAAGATCCCGTGACGCTTCAGTGTCGTCCACATCGTCATCCTCCTCCTTTGTGTTTGGAGTTTCAGCCTTTTTCATTAAGGCCATGAACAAGTTCTTTCCAGAACCTAGATGCAATGAACTTGACATAAACCCACCAATACTGTCGTTGGTCTTTTCGTCGGCAGCGTTGGGCGGTTCGTGTCTGTCGGAAAGAAGCGTTTTGAGCGATGGAGGTGGGGCAATTAAACCTTTTCCAGCGCTGTATGATGCCTCAGAGGCATTCCGTCGCATAACCTTCCTAACAAAAGCATGAAGTTCATCAAGCGCTGCTGAAACCTGCCACGATCTGCCACCGGCGAGGAGCTGTGCCACAATTGCCTTGGATGGACTGTACCCTGCTGCATCCGGACTTGAACCCGAGAGGTGAGTGTCTGATTTGCTGCTACCAAGAACAGAGAGACCTCGACCATTTGTTGAAACCACCACTCCTTTTCCAATGTGGACAATGCCATGTTTCCCAGTCGGAAGATATTCTTGGGCGTCTTCATTGAGATGAACTGACTCCCACGGATGCCCGAGCACCCTTCGGTACCTATCAAACTGTCCTTCTTCGCGAAGGACAGTAACAGAAAAGTTTCCATCGCGATCATACCCGATGGAGGCACTGGCATGAGATGGCGCAGTTCTACCACTCGCCCCAAGGCCTGGCGTATTTGACGGGAATGAGCTGGAGATACCCTTCTTCTCCTTCCTATTAATGACATACTCCAAGTCCCAGCTCGTGGAGGATGAACTGTGACACCAAACCCTGCATCTTCCAGACGAGTGAACTGCTAGAATTCGGGATGAACCTTCCATTATCTCCACAGCTTTAACAGAATCTTTTCTGTCAGGCTCATCGATCAAACAACAGAGCTCCTTCAACCAGATGACGCCCTCGTTTTCCTCCTTCTCCTCCTCACTGGCACCAGAATCTTCTAAAGCCAGACTTGACTCGGACAGGGCGGCTATGTACACAGTTAGCGCTCCGTCCTGCCCACCCACAACAGCAACTTGTCGACCGAGACTGGTAAGCTCATTCACGGCTACGCATGTCACACTCTCTGGCCGTCGCCCCACAGCGCGTATCATAGCGGGTTCGATTGATACTATGCCCTCTCCAGACCGAGATATACACCACGCTGATAATCGTCCAGAATCCTTCAAGCCAAAGACGGCACACACCGTGGGGAGTGGAGGGTTTGGGCTGGTGTTCTGCAATGACATGACGGAAAGCTGCAGAATTGGCTCCTCCCCAATCCTTGCCCTTGGCGGACACATTGCAACTTGCTTCGCAAACTGAACGTCCTGACAGGAAGAGTTGTCGTACCTGCTCACAAAATTGACAAATTGAAACAGGCGGACGGAACCTGTAGCGGCATCGCACGTGACCACGCCGATCTCCCAGCGATTCGGTAACATTGTTCGCGGCGGCGCAAACGCCATAGCCGTATGCGGGCCCGGGAGCATCGCGACGGCTTTCATAGACTCCCAAGACCCTGTGGAGACATTTGTGCGCCAAAGGATGACCTCTCCACTGCGCCCGCGACTTGCAAGCCAGCCGCCGCTACCGAGCATTGAGGACGAGCTTTGCTGACTCGTCACGAGATCAACGACAGGCGACACATGCCCGAGTCCGATACGCGCGCGGCACACAGCGGGAACTGCTGACGTGGGACAGATATCATAGCGGCCGACAAACGGAAGCCCGTGGCGAATGGCCAGCACGAAGATGGCGACCACGTTAGGGGGGTCCGGCGGTTCGGGACTTCTGAGCCTACGTTCGCCGTTAGAGATAGCGTAGGATTTGACGAGGCCGACCTTGTGCTTCGACGCGGTGGTGAGGGGGATGGGCGCAACAGCCTTCATTGCAAGCACGGTGACCTCCTTCAGTGGGTAGTCTTGCGGAAGTTCGTCCTCGCTATTCTCCTCGACTCCGAGGAGGGCCTCGCCTGACCCTGGCTCGAGACGGGCGAATTCCGCCCTGGGACGGTCGTCGAGTCCTCGCAGACGCCACGCGCGGGCGTCGCCACCGGCAACGCGCACGATCCAGTGGTAGCAACGGCTCGGTTTCGGGGCCGTGCCACCAGCCAACATGGGCAGCGCAGCGTTTGTGGCCATAGCGTCGCCTTCGTCATCTGCAACGCCGCCCCCACCACCCCAGTCGAGAAATGTGGCGCCTGCGCGCGGTGTGCGCTCCACATGTGGGGAGCGAGCGATTTCCTCCATCCACGACTCGGCGCCGGTGGACACCGCGGGCGGATCGCCATGCGTTAACGCGTGCTGGCCGGGTGATGTGGTAGTCATTGTCGCTGGTGGTGATCGTGTTGTTGTTGCGGCGGTGATGGAGGCGTTGTGTTGATGGTCGGGGCGAGTTGGGGAGGCGCGCACCCAGAGACGCAGGGTACCGTCGCGGTCAGAAGTCATGAGGGCCTGGTTTCCGCCACCGCGACGCTTCCAGTCCAAGGCGGCGATGCCGGAGCGACCGTGGACGATCTCGACGACTGCGCGCGAGGAGTCTGTCGGACGTCGCGGGAGGGCCCATATGTAGGCGATGCGCGCGTAGAGACCGCTGACGACGAGCAAGGAAGCGTCCGGGGAGATAGCGCCAAGGGCGAGCGGGAGGGTGGGGATGGCGTCGCGCGGGATATGATGATGGACGGTGTAGCGGACGGGGAGGTAGTCCGGGTCGACGCGCCAGATGAGGACGGCGTCTGCGATGGCGCAGAGGTGGAGACCCGGGACGTCCCACGAGAGGGAGATGATGGAGTCGGAGAGTTGATGATTTTGGGCGGCAATGCCGCTATTGATGAAGCGAGGGGGTCGACCCACATGGGGCGCGGCCGTGCAAAGGCGAAACAGACCAAGGTTGCCCGCGATTTGAAGTATCGCTCGGTGAACATGGATCTCGAGTCACTGGAGCGAGAGCTGAGAGGCGAGAGCCGTCAGCAGGAGGATCCTCATGACGAGGACGGCTTGTCGGATGAGTACGCAGATTTGGCTGAGAAGTACGCCCACTACGGCGAGGATGACTGAGCCGG
>JAVCKV010183404.1:0-17233 GCA_032274145.1 Herpochondria borealis | reverse complement strand
GAGGATAGAAACCAAGAATGAAGTAACTTGTTCTGAAGGATACCTTATCGGCCATTAAACCTCCAACGATTGCTGTTAGAGATCTAAACATTCCTCTGATAATATTGAACAAACCGAAAGACTTCATTTCATTCTATTCTTCAACTATTGTATCAATTGATCCAGTTAGTCTTTTCTCCGCTTCTTGTAATTTAGTAATTTTAGCACCGAGCTTGGTGTTGATAGCAGTAATTCCTTCGGCCATTGCATCAATAAAAGCTACACAGATATTGATACAGAACCACAGGATTTCCGTTCCACAGCGAGTTCCTCGACAGCTTTTGTAATTCCAAAAGTTACAGGGAATTATTATTTTGTCGCAATACTTAAAGATAATAATGAATCAAGAGTAACGTCAGAAGAAATAACAGGTTCTCGTTATTTCACAACTATCACAGGTGATAATATTAATACTCCAATCATAGAACTTACGGTGAATGATAATTCGACCGTGATTGGAGAAGAAATTACGTTCACCGCAAAAGCTCAAAATATCCTTGGACAATCGATTGAAAAAGATGCAAGTTTCAGTTGGGATTTTGATGGAGATGGATTTTATGATACACAAACAAGTGAAGCAACAACGAGCTATGTTTATAGAAAGTCTTGAGAATTTTATGCAAAAGTAAAAGTAAAATACCGAGGAATCAGTAGCACAAAAAATGTAACGATGAACGTTGGAAATAAACTTGTTCCAGATTTCGGATATATTTCTGTATGAAATACTTTTATATTCTTTGATAACTCAACTGGTCAGGTGGATTCTCGACAATGGGATTTATGAGATGGAACAAAGAAAACGGGAACAAACTTCTCACATACCTATACTGATAAAGTGACAACACACAATGTTACCCTTAAAATATCAGAAGGAACGAAAGTAAAAGAAGTTCAAAAAAAGGTCACAAAAAATATTAAAAATATCTTAAAATCTAAAGGAAAGAGTTTTGTTTGATTTAGTTTCCCTGAACTTGATGGGGAGGGAAACATAACACTGGAAAGTCAGTCAGAAAAAGTCTTTATGTATATGGGGGAGGGCTGAGGTGATGATGTTGTGTACGCAATTGACTATGACACGCAAAACGACTCTGACCTCAATGGAGGGACAGACGATGATGAGGATAATGCTGGAACAGCAAGTTATACTTCAGGAGATGTAACAGAGATTCCACTGAATAAATACAAAAATCAAACAATTCGTCTCTTTACGAAATCTCCTGATGGAAGCGTTGTTTCGTCACAAGATATAACTATCAATAAAAACTATATCGAAGAGTCAGATATTGACCCAGATACACTGGTGTTTGAAGGAGTAACAGAATCAGAAAAGGAAAAAATAGATACTCTCAAATCTATTCTCTCAACACTTCCTCAACAACAACGACTTGAATCTCTGAGTTATGTGCAGAAACTTCAAGAAAACTGGAGTGATAACACAGAAAAAACACGAACTATTCTCGATTTTGAAAATTATATTTTTGACCTTGGTTTAGAACAAGAGGACGAGATTATAGATCTGTTAGAATCCTTACTGGTCGAATGACAGGAAGACCAAAGTGCGAAACAAATTACATACACGGCTTTAGTGAACTTGATTCCACAAGATATACAGTGTGAAGTCACATCAGGAACTTGTTATGATAGTTTGCTGGCAAAACTTGAGGATATTCGAAACTCAGAGGACGTGGAGTATAACAAAGCACTTGGAAAAGAAATTTTAGAAGTTATAGGAAAGAGTGAATCTTTAACGAATAGTCAAAAATTAGATTTTAAAGCTATTTTAACTTCGTTTGTCTATGGGGGAGATGTTGAGAGTATTCCAGAGGCAGAAAAACAAGAGGTGATTGCAGAGGAAATTCCGGTAGAGGAAGTAGATGAGTGAGGGGTTTCAGGAATTCTTTGAATTCTCCTGAGTATACTCAAGTGGATGGGGATTCTTATAGGAGTCTTTATGCTCATTGTTCTAATACTTTATATCCTCTATCTTTTATTTGGAAGAGGAAAATGAACTGGTTTCACAGGGTTTATTTCAAATATTACATCCTTTAAGAAAAGCGAAACCTCATCTACAAAAGATGTTTCAGACTCAAATGATATCCTCGCTGATTTTGAAACGCAAACAGTAGCAAAACAATCAGATATACTCTCATCTGTAGATGAAAAGTGAAATGCCCCTGTTTCAAAATCTCTCCCTTCAAAAGAGAAGGAAGTTTCAAAAGAAACAGTAAGTTTAGATAAGCCGGCCTGAGACGATATTCTCTGATCAGTGTGAGCGTGAGAGGATGTCCCAGATTGGCTCAAGTGAAACTTTTCTCCAGATGAAGACAAAAAGATCGAAGAAGACAAAAAGACAGAAGTTGTAGAAGGAAAAGTTCCAGTCTCCACACAGGACCTCTCTCTTAAGTCTCTCCCCTCAAAGGATAAAGAGACTCCAGCAAAGGTATCTGTTGTAGAGGATGAAGGCATTCGTTCCGAAAAAATAAAAGAAACTTCTAAAATAGATATTGAAGCTGAGACAAAGATTGAGGAAGAAAATATCCCAGATTGGTTAAAAGGTGCAGCTGATTTTTCAAAGGAAGCTCCTGTGAAAGCGGAAAAAAATCCTGAAAAAACACTAGAGAAAGCTCAAAATATTCCAAAAATGGAAGAGAAAGAGGATATAGTAGAAAAACCTGCTGTAGGGAACGAAGGCATTCGTTCCGAAGGAATAGAATCTACAGATAAAGAAGAACTCACTGATGAAAATGTTCCAGACTGGTTGAAATGAAGTTTTGATGCTCCGAAAGAAGAAGGAAAAACGGAAGAAAAGAAAAAAGAAATAGTTTCTGAAACAAAACTTCCTGAAATAGAAAAAACAGAAATCAAAAAAGACTCTGAAATAAAAAAATCTGACATACAAGCTGATGATAGCAACGTCCCAGACTGGCTAAAGTGAAGTTTTGATGCCCCGAAAGAGAAGCAAGAAACAGATAACAAAGAGGCTACAGAAGTAACACAAGAAGTAAAAAAACAAGGTGAATCTCGTAGGTCTCGTCAAAAACAAAGGCAGAAGCAAGCGGAAGAGAAAAAACAGAGTTCTGAAAAATCTGGAACACAAACTCCTAAAACACCTGAAGGAGAAAAAGTATTAGAAAGGAAAGAGGGAGTTTCAGAGTCTAGGGATAAAAAAGTTGAAGACAAAAAAATAGTACTTGAAAAAAAATACGATGAGAAAGCAGGAGAAACGAAGGAATTAAAAAAGACTCCTGAAAAAAAAGCTCCAGACAAGACAGAAGAAATCTCTAAGAACAAAACTCTAGAGAAGACAGAGCAAACTCCTAAGAAAAAAGATGGAAATGAACTTTGGGATGATGGGATGAAAATTCCAGATTGGCTCAAATCAGACGACTAGCATAAAAAGACTTTTCTCTCGATATCCAGAGAAAAGTCTTTTTATATTAATCACATTAATCTTTTTGTTTTTAGATACTTCGTTTTATAATATGTGCAAATTTTAATATTTTGTATCTATTATTTTGAGAGATTTTTGAAGAGAGGCTTTTGATTTTATCAAAGACATTGTGATTATTGTACTGATAGTTCTGGTTGTACGGACCTATTTTATTATGCCTTTTAAAATAAACGGAGCTTCTATGGATGCCTCGTATTATGATAAAGAGTTTATCATCGTAGATAGGTTTTCATATAGAGATTTTCCTATTATCGGTCAGCATCGAGTCATTCAGAGAGGGGATGCTGTTATTTTTAAGCCAGGAGTCAGCGAAGAGCGGAAATACTTTATTAAACGGGTTATAGGTCTTCCAGGGGAAACTCTCAAGATAGCAGAGGGAAGAGTGTATATACAGAATGAAGATGGACAGTTCGGTGAACTTGAAGAGGGAGCGTATCTTATGGAAGAAAATGAAAAAAATACATATGTAAACAGAGGAGAAGGAGAAAATATTTATGAAATCCCTGCTGGAAAATATTTTGTTATGTGAGATAATAGGACTCACTCTACTGATAGTAGGAATTGTTTTAAGTCATGTTCATCAGGACGGAGTAACTATATAGGTCCTGAAGAAGTAACTGGAAAAGTCTTTCTTGATCTTGGATATTTTGATATAAAGTCTCTCTCATTCACACATCCAAGTACAGGAGTATCAACAGTTCCAGAATTTTTTGGAACACTTGATGAATATAGCTACGAATAATGGATTGTTTTTTCTATATAGATAAGCCTTCATGAATCACGAGTTTTGATGTACTTCGAGATATTCGTCGAAAATTAGGTATTAAAAAACTGTGACATACAGGAACACTGGATCCTCTTGCGACCTGAGGTCTTTTAGTGGCAGCAGGGAATTATACAAAACTCATATCCTATATAGATAAAGAGCAAAAAACTTATGAAGCAACCATTATGCTCGACGGAGTTTCTGATTCGTATGATAGTGACACAGAAGTATCATTTATTTCTCAGAGTCAGCAAGACAAATTCTCAAAAACACTTACTAGAGAAAAAATAGAACAAATATTTAATGAGAATTTTATTTGAAAGATATCACAAGTCCCACCAAGCTATTCGGCTCTTAAGATAAATGGGAAACGTGCTTTAGAACGAGTAAGGGCAGGGGAAGAGGTTATTATGAAATCAAGAGATACGGAAATATTTTCATATAAAATTTTAGAGTTTCACTATCCGAAACTGAGAGTCGAAACATCTGTCAAAGCAGGAACATATATTCGTTCCATTGCTCATGATCTTGGACAAATTATCTGATGTGGAGGGTATATTTCTCAGCTTCGTCGAACATGAGTCGGATCGCTTTGAATACCAGACATGATTTTCCTTGAGAATATTTCTCTTGAAGATACTCTTGGCATACAAAGAATATTTCCAAAAAATATAACACTCTTCCAAGACGAAACTATATATAGAAGACTTTCTGATGGACAACGAGTTCGTTACGAATTAGACGTGAGAGAGTGAGAAACACTTTTCCTCTCTGACGGAAATACTCTGCGTTATGTGGTGGAGTATTTAGACGGAGTTATGCATCCAAGAAAGAAAATAATATAATCTAGGAGAAAAAGGAAAAATAGTTTGCGATTCGTAAGGATTTTTATACAATACGCAAGCTCTTACAAAAAAGAGTATATGGGTTATTAGCTCAGTTGGTAGAGCAGCCCCCTTTTAAGGGGAAGGTCCTGGGTTCGAGCCCCGGATGACCCACCATTAATGCAAAACAGATAACTTTCTTTTAGAAGGCTAATAAATTTAAAATCTCCTCACTCTGTCGTTACAGATTCAGGAGTTCTAGAAAACTCAACTTGATAATGATTCAGTTGAGTTTTTTGTTGACTATACTCTCTAACTATACTTGTTTCTCTATCCGAATTGAGGTATTCATCTAAATCAAACTCTCAAGGGCTTACATTCAATATAATACGTACAGGTTTTGATTTATCAGTAGAATAAATTACTTTATCTATCATTATATCTACAAGCTGTCTCATTTGCTCGTAACTTGCTTTTTCAAAATATTCACTTGCATGCTCAAATAAACTCTGAATATTGTTCTTTACACTTCATGTAAGAAGTCATTTTTTATATTCATTATATATTGTGTCATACTCGTTTTCCATAGCTTGTTTTAAACTCTTAATATTCTTTTGTACTTCTCCTTGGATTTCTTTGAATTTTTCTTTTGAAAGCGATTCATCTAAATATAAATCTAAGGCTCTTTTTTCTTTCGTTTCCAGTTTGTGGATATCGTATTTAAATTGCTCTATAATGTTTATATCACTCGTTTTTGTGTTACTATCAATTCAATATTCTGTCAGAAATTTATTGTAGTCTAAAAAAAAGTCCCTGAGAGTATCTATAACAAGTGTATCTATTTTGAGTCAAGATATACTATTACTACACCTTCTATCCACAGATACCTTTCTTTTGTCCGACATTGTACATCTGTAATTTTTTAGATTTTTTGCGTTGTTATAGTATCATTTGAAATTTCTAAAATCACTTTGACAATCACAAAAGAGTTTTCATTTGAGTAGATAAGTTCTAAAACTTTTTTTATCTGCATGATTTCGATTTACTTTCTTCTTATTTGCTATCCTATTTGCTATTTTTTTATCAAATAGTTGAGGAATTTCCGTTGTAATGATATCTTTTTCATCTCTCATTCAAACGATTATAGATTTATCTCATATTTTTTTATAATGGGTCTGAAAGTTTTTATATTCTCAAAGATAATATTTTCATACATTTTCTAGAATTCTACTGACTGCTGATATTCACCAAAAACCTACAGCATTTCTTCTAAGACTTTGAGCTCATAATTGAGTAGCCGATTTTTTTTCACTCAAAGAAGGAGGGGGTATTTTAGAATCATTTAAAAATCATACTATCTCTCAGAGCTTTTTATTATCTTCTAGGTAAAGTTTGATAATAAGCTTTATGACTTTAACCTCTGGTTCATAGAATTCGAGACATTTGTCTTTATTTTTTATATATCCATAAGGAATATGAGTAATCCATTTTCATTCAGAAGCCATTTGCCTCTTTCAAGAATATGTTCGTTTGTTAATTACTTGTTTTTCATATTGGGCAAATCATACAAGTGTATTTCACATAAATTCATCTATGCTCTCATCTCATGTTAATATTTCTTCTGCATAAAATACTTATATTCAAAGTTCTTGTAGTATACTTTGAATTTTTGTGAAAACTCACATATCTCTTGCAACTCTATCTCTCCTCAAAACTACTATACAATCTATCTGCTGTGATTTTACAATTTTAATGATTTCTGATAATTTTGGTCGTTCAAAAAAAGCTCAAGAGTATGTTTCTAAAAATATATTTTGGTCTTTTACGATTATGTCATTTTTAGAACAAAAAGTCTTACATGACTCCTTTTGATATTCTAAAGAAACTCATGATTTTGATTGTTCTTCAGTAGATACTCTCGCATAGATAATTCAGTTCATTTTTTTATTTTTTGTTAAAAAAGACATATTTTTTTAATTTCTCCTAAAAAGAAAAAACCTAATAGTACGCAACCCTCTATTTTATAAGGAAAAACGATAAGTCAATAGTTGCCAACTTTTTGCTAAAAGGTGAAAAAAGTAAAAATATTTATAGGCAAATAAGAAAAATTTACTATCAAACCATAAAAAATTTATCGCGTCATCATATAAAATTTACTACCTAAGTAACTTTTTATACTTTTCATAGTTGGAACTGCTATCTAATCCTCAAAAAAGGATAAAAAATAAACAATATCTATACTATATAATTATTAACTAGCAAGTCAAAACAAAATGTTGTGTATCCTCTACATTTTTTAGTAGAATTGTAATTAGTGATATTATGAGTATCCTCGACAAGTACTTTTAAATTTCTTTTATGGAAAAATTACATCCTGAGCTTGTAAAACTTTGAATAAAAGTTAAAAAAGCAAGAAAAGAGCTATCATATACTCAGTTAGAGTTAGCAAAAGAAACTTGAATTGATAGGACATATATAAGTATGATAGAATCTTGAATTACTAATCCAAGTTACTTGAAAATAAAGAAGTTGGAAGAAGTATTGATGGAAAAATTTTAATATTAATATTTCAAATATAAATGAAACAGATTATTTTCAAGGATATGGATTACTTTGTTTTAGAAAATGAAGTTTTTACAACAGTTTCTAAGTTATTAAATCATTTATCTGATATGAATGATGAACGCTTTGAAATATTAATCTCTACTAAGGATGAGAAGAAAAAGTTTATTAAGCTCCAAAAATATCTAGAAGATAATATGCCTGATTTTAGGGTTGAAAGAAATAGTAAAGATTTAGATTATAACGTAAATCAAGAAGCAATTCTTATAAAGATAAAATAATTTTATGAAAAAAATAACAGAAAAAGATATTAAATTTATATGTGATTGTCTTAAAAACTGAGAAACTATTCCAGCTAAATATAAAGAATCCCTTTTTTGAAAAGAGATAGAGAAAAAAGAATATGAACTCAAATATTGAGTAAAAGAAAGAGAAGAGGATATAATCGCGAATACTTATGCTTCTCCACTTCAAAAAGTAAGGACTTTTCATCCTGATTGAATTATTGAACATAAAGACTATGTAAGAGAGCCTGAAACGAAAGAGAACTTCTCAGGTTGGTATAATAAACTTATTTTTTGAGATAATTTACAAGTTCTAAAAGAGCTTTTAACGAATGAATTATTACAAAAACAAATCAAAGAAAACGGATGAATAAAATTGATTTATATCGACCCTCCATTCGCTACTAAATCTGATTTTACCTCATGACAATGAGAAAAAGCATATTCAGATAAAGTAGCATGAGCAGACTTTATAGAATTTATAAGAAAAAGGCTTGTGATAATGAGAGAACTTTTAGCTGATGATTGAAGTATATATGTTCATTTAGATGATAAGAAAGTTCACTATATAAAAGTAATTTTGGATGAAATTTTTTGAGAAAGTAATTTTGTTAATGAAATTATATGGTGTTACACATGACCAGGTTCTCCTTTTATGAAACAATTTAATAGAAAGCATGATACCATTTTATGGTATTGAAAGACTAATAAACGAATATTTAACCAAAATGATGTTAGGGTCCCATATAAAGACCCTAATCAAAGTTTAAGGAAAGCGTTTTGAGAATGATTCTCAAAAGAAGATGTTGAAGCTTATAGGAAAAGATGAAAAGTGCCAGAAACTTGGTGGGATGATTTTTCTATTGCAGTAAGATCAAAAAATGAAAATTTAAGATACCCAACTCAAAAGCCTGAAAAATTATTAGAAAGAATAATTAAGGCTAGTTCTAACGAAGGAGATATAATTTTAGATGCCTTTAGTGGAAGTGGTACAACAGTTGCAGTTTCTGAGAAACTAGGAAGGAAATGGATTGGTATAGATGGATGAAAATTATCTATATATACGATTCAGAATAGACTGATGAATTTAAAAGAAGAAATGTGAAATAAATGAAAAGACTTGAAGCCTCAACAATTTGCTGTTTATAATGCTGGATTATATGATTTTAAAATACTAAAAAACCTTGACTGGGATAGCTTTGTTTGGTTTACTTTGAGTTTATTTTCAGCTAAACAAGAAAAGCATACTATTGATTGAATTCCTTTTGATTGAAAATTAAACATGCAATCAGTTCAAGTATTTGATTACAATCATTGAAGAGAGTGAATAGTATTAACAAGAAGCTATTTAGAAAATTTGGATGATAAAATTTGAACAAAAATTTGAAAAAGGATTTATATAATTGCTCCAGCTACGAAAATTGATTGAATCATGGAGGATGTAGTAAATATAAATGGGAGAGAGTATTTTTTACTGAGAGTCCCTTACTCTATAATAAAAGAACTCTATTCTAAGGACTTTGAGAAAATAAAACAGCCTACAAGTGAGGATGATGTAAATAATACTGTTGAAGCTGTTTGATTTGATTTTGTGAGAATCCCAAAGATTAAAGTAGATTATAAATTGAATTGAGATACGGCTGAAATAAAAATTAATACTTTTGAATCAAAGGTTATTTCAAAAAAGAAACTCGATTATAAAAATCTTGAAACTCTTTCTACTGTAATAATAGATTATGAATATAATTGAGAATATCTAAATTTTGAAGAGGTGCTTTTTGCTGATAAAATCAAGAAAAATAATTATACTATTAAGCTTGATATATCGAGATTAAAAGAGCAATGTATGATTGTTTATATTGATATATTTTGAAACGAGAAAAAGGAGATAATAACTTTAGAAAATTTCACTAACTAATTATGGAAAGAAAATTGATAAAAGAAGATGATTTTGTATTAAAAATTTCTCCTTCTTATGAATCTACAAATTTTAGAATTGATAAGTATTCAGATTTTATTGATAGACTTTGTTGAACAAGAGAATATCAAAAAGAAGCGATTAAAAATGCTTGTATTTTTTTGTTATGATGAAGGTATAAAAATATCTCAGACCTTGCGAAAGAGAATTATTCTTCTAATGAGATTTTACAAGAAAAGTATAAAAACTTTAGCGATTTAGAAAGTAAATTAGTCCTCAAAGACAAGTTAAGCTGTAATATAGATTTAGCAACGGGAACATGAAAATCTTTCGTGATTTATGGAATAGCTCAAATTATGCTTTGTGAATGAAGAATAGATAAAGTTCTAGTTTTAGCTCCTTCGGTTACTATAGAAGATTGACTCACTTCAAAATTTAGAGATTTAGCAAGTAATAAGGATTTAATAGATTTATTGCCTTCTGATAGTTCTTATAAAAATCCAAAAATTATACAAGCTACTCAAACTCTTGAAGCATGAAGTATTTGTATTGAGAATATACACTCTACTTATAAGAATACTAAATCTGCTATAGAAGATAGTGTTATTTGAGTCTGAGGAAACACTTTAGTTCTTAATGATGAATCACATCACATTTTTTCACCAATCAATGCAAATGTAAAAGAATGGCTTAAATTTCTATCAGATGAAAAATATGATTTCAAGTTTATTGTTTGATTTACAGGAACTCCTTATATAGGAAATGATTATTTTGCTGATACTATTTATAGGTATTCCATTTTACAATGAATGGAGCAAAAATTTATAAAAAAAGTAGACTATGTAAAAGATACTGATAAAAGCCTAGATTCTTCTGAAAGAATGCAAATAATTTTACAGAACCATAACGAAAATCAAAAAAAATATAATAAGATAAAACCTATTACTATTTTCATATCAAAAGATATAAAAAACTGTGAAAAAGATAGAAATAATATTATTGATTTTCTTCATAGGGAAGAATGAACAAAAAAAGAAGATTTAGAGAAAAAAGTATTGATTGTAACTTCTGATAAAAAGCACAGTGATAATTTAGATACTCTAAAAACTGTATGAGATACAAAAAATCCTGTTGAATGGATTTGTAGTGTTGCTATGCTTACAGAAGGTTGGGATGTTCCAAATGTTTTCCAAATAGTGCCTTCTGAAGAAAAAGCTTTTAATTCAAAACTTTTAATATCACAAGTAATTTGAAGAGGTCTTAGAATACCTGAGGAGTATAAATGAGAAGATTTATCTGTAACTGTTTTAAATCATACAAAATTTAAAGAAGATATAAGTCATCTAGTAGATGAAATACTTGAAGTTGAAGATAAGATTTATTCTTATCCGATTTTAGAAAAACAAAAATATAACTTTCCTATATATAACTTGGAATACGATGAAACTCAAATTGAAACTGCAAATACTGATACATATAAAGCACCAACTTTCCGAGATTCGATGAATCTATTTGCTGATACAGACGAAGAAGATATAAAAATCACATATTGAACTCTTTGAAGTGAAGAAGAAAAAGAAAGGACTTCGACAATCAAAAAAGAAACAAAAACATTAGATGAACTCTCAAATGAGATTGAGAATAAAATTATTGCTTGGTGTTTAGAATTAGAAAATATGGATTGAGTTGATCCTTGAGAAATAGAGAAGCTCGAAGATATTGATTATGATTTTATAAGAGCATATATCAAAAAATCATTGGATAAAAAATGACTTGATTCCAATAAAATTAGTAAAGAAAATGCACTCAAAATCATTCAATGATTTTGAAGAATGAAGAAATTTTGAAGTAAAAGTGTTTCTTACGATAAAGAACCAAAATGAGTTATTAAACTTGATGTTTATGATGAAAATAAATGAGTATGAAAATCTGGAGTTTCTCTAAGTACCATAAAAAAATGAAAAGCATTTATATTTTATGACGAAAATTCTGAAAACTTCTCTAAGGATGAAGATAAAGAAGCTTTAAATATTTTATGATGAGAAGTTTGAAAGAATTATTTTATTGAAATTAGAAATTCAACTCTTAATAAGACCCCTTTAAATATAAATATTGCTTCTAGCTGACCTGAAAAAGAATTTATAAATCTACTAACAAGTGAAAAGTATAGTGAAATTATTGATTGATTTTTTAAATCGAAAGATAGGGGGTTCTATGATTTAGAATATAGGTGGCTTCAATGAACAAGAACACCAAAAATATGAAAATTTAACCCTGATTTTTTTATTAAACTTGGTGAGAAAATTCTTGTAGTTGAGATTAAATGAAAAGAATCAGAAAAAGAATATTCAAGAGGTTTCGCTCAGAATAAAGCAAAGTATTTACAGGCAAAAAAACATTTTGAGATTTTAAATAGAGCATTAGAAAAAGAATGAGTAAATACTAAATATTACTTTCATTTCTGTTCTCCAAAGGACTATAAAATTTTATTTGATTATCTTTTAAAGAATAAGTTAGAAAAATATTCTTCGAAGTTAGAAGCTTCTTTTGAGGATAGTAGTTTTAAAGATAAACAAGTGAAAGAGTTAGAATTTTTTGATAATTCTAAACTTAAAAGTGTCTTTTGAACTTCTTGGGATGACTTAGAGGAAAAATCACAAATATTTTTAACTACAGCTGAAAAAAATTACTTTGATAATAAAGATACGAAAAATTATAATTTTTCATGAGGAGAACTTACAAAAGCTTTTGAGTTAGAGCTAAAGACGAAAATATTTGAAAAAATAAGAGATGATGAAGATATTTCTTACAAGATAATGGAAGAGGAAAATAATAATCCTAGAAATAATCAAAAATTTAAAACAATTGATTTTTTCAATTATGATTCAGAAAATCTAGATTTATGAACTATGCAACATTTACTCACATTTAATCAAAGTATAATTGACCACATCAAAGATAACTTTATAAATTTTGATTTTGATATTGGAAGAAATCAAGAAAATTATACTTTAGTTAGTGAATGAAATTTTGATTCTATAAGCCAAGATTTTTATAAGGACTTACCAAATACAATTTGACTAATAAGAGAGAAATTTAGAAATTCTGATTCTCACGGATGAAAAGTATTTGAGAAAAGTGAGTTAGAGGAATTGAGAGATATTATGCTTTACTGAGAATGAATTTTAGTGAAAATTTTAAGATGTTAAATAAGTGTTGTTGACTTTTTGTAATAATTAATGTAGAGTATTTTTGTACTTAATAGTACATTTTATATCCTTATTATTACAATATGAAATTTGTTAGGGACATAAAAAACGCAAAAAATATTTCAATAGAGATATCTTGAAAACAATTCTTAATTACTTGAATTTACCGAGAGTATCTAGAAGCTATTATAAAGAGCGATATCAAATTAATAAAAATTAATTTGTTGTTATCTGAAACCTTCACATATGATTTATGTTTAGATAATATCAATATGTGGATTTGTGAAAGACATGAAGGGACTTTTGAATTGCCAGTTCTAGATGATTTTTAAAATTTTCTTAAAATCTCTATTTTTATAGTGTTATCAGTTTTGCATGTCTCACCATTTACACTTGAAACATCATTAGCATCATTAGGTTTTCCCTTAATGGTGCTTTTTTTGTGTTCGTCCATTATCATTCTCTTTTCTCATTCTGAAAGGTCGAACTTAAATAATATATCTACATTTGTACTTCAGTCTTTTTTTCTAGTTACAGTAATTTTATCAACTGTTGCATTTATAATTACTTGTTTTTGTTCTAATGTAAGGTTCTTAAAATTTTCTTTGTAGTTTTGTGTTGCTTGTTTAATAGCCTCTTCACTATATGTAACTTTTATAAGATTATCTATTTTAAGCTCGGATTTATATATTAATTTTTCTAACTCTTGTATCTCTCTGTTAGTAGTTGCTAGTAATTTTTCTCTTTGTTCGCTAGAGTACATACCATTTATATATTGGTACTCAATTTTATCAATAACTCACTCTTTCTTATCTAAGTTTTGTTTATAAATTAATAGTTCATTTTTGATAGTTGTTATATCATTAGTGCTATCAATTTGTTTTTTAAACATATAGAAAAATTCTTTAGGGTCTTCAATTACCTTTTCTATATAGCTCCATACAAAATCATCGAAAGCCTTTCATGTTATATCAATATTCTCTTGCCATACTCAATTACTATCTGTATATCACTTTCTTCTGTATCAATAGGATTTATTTTTTCTTGTATATCACACAAGTTTTTTTGATGTTCAGGCATCAATTATTTTTCCACTAAGTAAGTATTTGTTTTTTCATCATCCATTATTTTCAGTAATATCTTGTATTCTTGCTTGAGCAAAATCAAATATATTTTTGTCTATACAAGCTGGAATAATTGTATTTATCGTATTACTTTCTCACTCTATATTAAATGTTGTACTATTAACTCATATATAAGATCGGTTTGTTAGTATATCCCTAATTCAATCTCCTCTCCATTTTGTATTGAGAAATCTTTTACTTCATGCAATTCATTTTTGAACTCCCATATCATTTAGTCTTTTAGCTATCTCAGAATAACTCATATGTTCAAATACAAACCACTTAAACATCTCTATAGCCATAACACGTTCTTTTTCTACAATAAATAGCTTTTTATCTTTTCATTTATTGTATCAATAGGGAATTCTACTTCATGTGTAATTTCATTGCTTAGCAGATGCCATTTTTCACTCTAATGTACGAGTTTGTATCATCTCTCTTTCAAATTCTGCTAATGCACCAAATATTTGAAATGTTAACCTACCAACCGGTCATGAAAAATCTATATTCTCTTTCACTGAGTAAAAACTCACTCAATAGTTTTTAAGTTCCTCAAAAGTGCTAAGTAGATGACTCAGATCTCTACTCATTCTGTCTATCTTCCATACTGCTATCATATCAAATTCCCCTTTTTTTGCATCCTCTATCATCTTCTTATATCAAGATCTTTGCAGGTTACTTCAACTGCATGAGTCCTCATATAACCACTTCTTATGATGAATCCATTTTGGATTATGATTAGCTCTATAGTTCACTAAATCATGCAATGCCTTAAGCTGAAAGTCTGTTCAGTATCCTTTTACTTTTTGATCTAATGTTGAAACCCTTATATAAAAGGCTACTCTCATAACTTCTTTTTCTTCCATAAAAAAATACCAGAGTTACTATATAAAATAATAATTCTAGTATATAACAAGTATGATAAAATGCTATTAATTTGATTGGTCAAATACTCACATTCCTCACATTGTTTGAGATAATACTTCTTCAAGCTGTTTTCGTACCTTATCATCTTGTCAGCTAAATCTAGCTTTCATAATAATCTTATGCTTTCTCTTCCCTTGAGGAGCTACGACTCTTACAGTTTCCATTGGTTACTATAAGTTCAGCAAGGTCTCTATATAGTACAATAGAGTATCTTGAAACTAGTAGAAAATTTCTTGTATTATACATACAAGTGTTAAGATTATATTTTCAATTATAATTATTTCAAATTTCTTTCCATAAGAATTATGGTTCTAATTTTGTTTTTAGCTCAACTATATACCTTCAAACTTTCTTTCAATGTATCCTAGAGGTTATATCTGAATATGGGTATTTTCTTAACAGATCAGTAAACTTTTCATCATCTCCATATATACTATATTTTGCCTTAAGAAAAGTTGGTATTCATGCTTCATCTTTTTCTATAGCAATATTTTCAACATTAACATCATTAACTAATCTTTTGATTTCATCATAAAATTCATCATTCATTTTTAATGTATGATTTTTATAGTCATTCACTCAAAGTATCTTTATACTAGAAGCATTTATATCTTTAATATCTATTTTTCATAAATAATATAGATAAAGTAATCAAGTCTTTAATGCTTCAGCAGTAAGTCAATCTATTTCTCTAACCTCAAAATATTCTAAATTACTATTTTCTAACTTCTCATATTGACTTGAGATTAAGTCTAGAAACTTTGTCTCTAGTGCCATATATCCTTTTTTTAATTCAAAGCTTTCTGAGAGAGAGTTTAGTATCATCTTCTCAGTATTTTTTCAAAAGCTTATATCAAAATTCATAGGTCAGGTTATCCTCTCTACTTTACACACTGTTGTTGTCACAGTTTCTTTAAAAGATATATCATCAATTTTTATATCTAAAATCTCAAGACTCCTTTTTATTTTCTCTTTATCCATCTCAAATAATTTATACATTATTTGACTATCACTAAGTTCATTTAACTCCTTAGGGTAAGAATATAATAATCAGTCTTTTGCTTCAAATAGATTCTCTACTTCCTTATCATAGAAGCTTTCTCTATTTAGATCAAACTCTTCTATGCTTCCTATTTCAATTTGTGGTTGTCACAACCTAGTCACAAGCTCTTCTTTCTTATAGTCATATATTTCAAAATAATAGTGTCTATAACTACCACTACTTTTTTTATTAACTATGTCATCATGTATTTTATATAAGATATCATACATGATTCCTGATACTGGCACTGTTCAGACAGAGTCTCTCATATTTACCTCTTGATTAGAAAATATCAGAAAAAGACCTAAGCATCTTTTAAAGATCTAAGTCTATTATATATTTTTTCCTTTCATTACAATCTAATAGTTCTCAGGTTCTTTCTCTAATGATATTGAAGATATAAGTTCCATTTCATTTACTCTTAATTTTATTACTACATATCATGCTCATACAAGAGGACTAAGATAGGAGATGATGTTCCAGAAATATCATAGCTCATAATTATTCATAAAGTTAAAGAGATATGCATATAAAATTATGAGAATTCATACAACAATTGGAGTTTTTGATTTACCATTATTTAATACACTGCTTCATACTAATATTGAAAATCATATAGCTAATGCAGGAACTAATCAATAGTTAAATACATTGAGTACTAAAAGGTCTCATTGACCTGAATCAACTAATCAAAGTGGATCACTTCCCTTTCATCTTCAAGAAGTAAGAATTACAAAGAAAGATGTAAACCAATAAAGAATCAGTGAACCCATAAAATATGTTAATACCATTCAAATTATAGATATGATGTGTATTCAAAAAGTTTTCATTTTAATGCTACTAGTTAAATATTACTATATTACTTCATTGAGATTAAAAACAATTATAAGCCTTCCTCCATCAGTAATCCCTTGCTTCATACTCACTACAAAAATATCTTTCTCAATATCTTCTATCTATCTTAGTATCAGAATAGTAGTCACATCATCTTAAATGATATATCTTTTCTCAACTATTGTAAGATATATTTCATTTAATATCACATTCTCAGGACCTTGTAGATTTCACACATAGGTTTCAATACTCC
>JAVCKV010183293.1:0-17236 GCA_032274145.1 Herpochondria borealis | reverse complement strand
CCCCAAACCCCAAACCCCAAAACAATATTATTAATATATAATTTTTAATCAATTAAATTAAACCATAATCAAGATTATAAAAATACCTTCTAATAGATATTCCTAAGATAATCCATCAAAAATTCCAGTTGATATCTGAATATTAAAATCTGTGATTTATACTTTATCTTATCCATTCTTCTAACAATTACCCTAATCATCCATTGTATAACCAAACATACAAATGAAACACTTACTGGAATCATCTGGATTACAATAAGAACAACCTGGATCTTGATTATTACATTTAACACATTTTTCATTTTTATCAAAATAATGGGAGTTTTTACAAACACTACATTTATTTCGATAAACAAAATTCTAACAATTCTAATCATATGATGGATTAATGATACATCTTTTCCCATCATAGGCAAGATAAAACCCTTACTAACATATCTTACATAAAGTCTCCGATAAATAATATTTGCAATAATTAATTTCCTTATACACCAAATTACAATTTTCATCTGTATCAGGAAAGTAATTCTCTTCACAAGTCTCACAGCCATAATTATTTTATTTAAGTTCCACTGTATCAAAATTAATATATTCTAAACACCAAGGATTTCCACTATATTTAGTACAATTTCCTTCTTAATCCAAAACAGGGAAACTAACTGAACATTTGTTACAACTATTTTCATCTTTTAATACTGAACAATTTTCCACTTTTATCAAATAACATTTTTAATTCTTCAAGAAATAAAACTATTAACATTTTTCACATTGTTTTTATTAATTGTAGAATTAACAATGCTCCACTTTATTTTCCACTTCTTTACATTTATTATTATATTCAAATCCAAATTCATTTATATATTTCGGAGGATAGCACTTAAAGCATGTTTGTTTATCAGAATATATTTTGCATCCCATTATCCAATCTTGTATCTATTCGGTGACTACTTCTAAGGAAAATGGGGGAGGGGAATCCAATATTTCTGCTATATCAACTGGAATATCTATTGACAATATTTCTTAATTAGAATTAGTTGAAGTAAATACCAGGCATTCATCTTCATTTATTTTATATATCTTACAATCGATGAATAATTTCGTTCTAATAATACATTCAGTACTGGTTTTGGAATTATCAGCTGGATCAACCCATTATGTAAGGTAATATCCATCAATACATTTCAGACAATCCATATTAGAATCTCCTATTTATCCTAATTAATGAGATACACATTTATCTCTTACATCAATAAATACACATGTATTTAGTACATTGTTATTTTCTAATAACTTTGGATATTATTTTGTTGGCTCGGGACATGTTTCGCATTTAAATTTACCAGAAGTCTCGAAATATTCTTAAGATGTTTTTAAACAATTTTACAATACTTCTTTAAAACAGAATTTTGATTGTTTCAATTTATTAGGAATAGTTGAGTATAAATAATAACCAACATCACATTACAAACAACTTTTATCAGTATCATATCTCATACATTTTGGTATTGTATAATAAATATTATCAGGAGAGTTATCTTTACATTATGTATTATTTATTAGAGTATACCCTAACTCACAAGCCAAACATTTCAATGTCGATCCAAAAGCTATAGTAAGATCATATGTTTTACAATTAGTTATACTTTTCAATATACAATGATAGTTGACATTTTTATAATATCCAGTTTTACATACATCACATCTATTGAACCCAATGGAGAATTTATCAATGGGATTGTTAGTAGTTTTTTTATTGAAGTAAAATGAAAAGAATTCACAATTAAACACTTCTGCTTTGTGGGTGATCAGATTTGGGAATAAATTATACTAAGAAGGTATGTCAATGCATTTTCCTGTCTCGAATTCCGCATATACAGAATAAATGAACTCACTGGAATATTTAGTAGTACAATACCTGCAGTTACCCTCTTCATCATAATTCAGACAGTCTTTGTGAGACTTGGAACATATTTAGTTCTCTAATTTATATCCAGGTATACATCCCTTTGTCTCACTTATGAATAAATTATCTCCTGGTCTATCAGTATATTCATCACATATATAATTAGTATTATCTAATTTTCCCACCAAACAATTCTCAACATTAGTCAATACACAATTCCTTTTATCTATTACATTGTTAGTTCTAAGGAAGGAGTAATTAGTACTACACTACTCACATTCATTATTGATATTACTTCTTCCACAATTAGTTATTTCCAAACATTAAGTAATGTGATTGAGTTAGGTATTGGCAGGTAATAGTTAACAAGTAGCAACTTAAGTAGTAGTATTGATTATACATTCTTCTTTTTTCTCACAAACTGGCTGGCAGGTTTTGTAACATTTTTTATCAATACATTTCTCATCAGCCCCACAAAAGATAGCTGAAGTTTTTTCTTCATAAGAACAAGGAGTTCCTTTGTATATACATTTGTCCTTAACACATACCTCATTACTATCACAAGTTGGAGAACAACTATTAACTGGACTAGCAGTTTCTTATTATTCATCAATACAAATATAGTAAGCAGTATTATTGGATAGCAATTTCTACTCACAATATTTATTATTCAGAAAGCAAGGCTTGCAAAGATCTTCATCTACACATACATTCATATCATTTTCCCATTTACAGTAATTATTACTAGTACAGTCACACTTCACCTTAGGATAACACTTCTACCTGGCACAATATTCTTCTGTCAACCAACACCCAGTGAATATAAAGATATCAGGGTCTACTTCTACAATAGTTCCATTGTAGAATGTTCTTGTTTATATTCTTTATATGGTTTCCACTTCCAATGATACAGTGGAATTGTAGTTGATTCTTTATACTGTACAATCCACTCCTATTTTGTATTCTGTATTGTTGTTTGGAAAAGATGTTGTTCTTTATTGTGTCAAATTGTTTATGTTTGTCAATGTCTGATTTGTGAATTTTATTTGTTTTTTATTTTGCAATGAAGTAGATTATGTGAATTGATAATAATTATCTGTGTATTCATTATTATCTCTATCTAGTTTAATAACATTCTTTATTTTGTTATTAGTATGGTATTCTATTTTATATTCCTTCCAAAATATATTATTCTTCTCAACAGGATAATTGAACTAAGTATACGTCCTTGGAATATCTTCTGTCTTTATTGTATCATTGGGGAATTTATAATTCTTTAAATTATTATCGAATTAATGTTCCTCTGTATCTCCATTGTTATATTATTAGAAAAAGGAATTAGCTATTCTTCCAGAGGGTATATCTGTTTATGTAGATGATATGAATGACTCATTCTCTGGATACTTCACTGTATATTAATTAGTATGATTGAAATATACTGAATTCAAAGCATTGGTAGTCTTATTAGTTTAATTGATAAAATAATCTGTTCTATTTCCATTATTAACAAATACTGTCTTATTCATTATATTTCCTGTTTAGTATGTATGAGTAGTATCTATTAATACCTGATTGACTTTCCTGACAACTATTGTTTTATCTGATGGGTAAGTGATTGTCTATTCTTCATCATCTTTTGTAATTATTAATGTACCATCTGCCTTTTGTAGATATGTTTCTGTTGGAGTTTTGGTTAATTTGAAGTCAAATTGATTAGTCTCTGTTGCAGAGGGGGATTATTGGAATTAACTAGTGTTACTATATGTCCATAGTATTATTTTAGTATCGAAATTCTATAACCTGATAGTTGAATTAGTAAAGGTATATGTTTCTTTATTTATTTTAGAATCGTCAATTGAATCATACTCTTATTATATAGTAACAACATCCGAATTATCAGCTGGTACTGTATTAGTTTATATGGAAGATAATTTCTTTTCATTATCATCTATTGTGAATACTTTACTATAAGTACTAGTTAAGTGAGTTATTTATTTATCTAAGAATACTTGTGTAATAGTAAGTGAATTGTCATTATATGTTTATACTTTCTATTATTGATTTTAATTAATAACATAATTACTTCCATATGTTATTCTATCATATTAATTTTATATAAAAGATTCAGTTATATCTTATGTATCTGTAATATTGTTTTATTTTGCAGTTCCATTGAGATAGTAATAAGTTATTATTTTATCTTCTTTATCATCATAGTCTGTGAAGATAGGGTGAAGTCCATATACCCTCACCTTACTTTTTTTATTATTAGCAGTTGATGGTTAATAAGAATCATATTGTAATAAGAAATCATCATCAAAAGATTCGAAATAAATAACACTAAAAATAGTATTTTAAGAAATACTAATTTCATACCCTTTACCGTTTGTATGTAATAACCAAGATGAAGATCCAATTGGACTGGGCAAAGAATTGGATTAATAATTAAATGTTACAACATCTGAGTTCAATAAAGTCAAGGTTATTATTTTAGTAGTATTAGTTCTATCTATTACTAATGAAGTTACTTTGGATGTATATTAAGTTTATGAGAAAGTAGTAGGGTATGTGTATGTATATACTTCATTCAACTTAGTAATAGTTATTTGATTATCATAAGTAGTAATATCTGTTGTGTCATTTATGATTCTTTAGTAATTAAATACTTTATTGTTTATTGTTTGAATAACACCTGATAAAGGTAGATATATATCCTGGTTTATTTTGAATGTCTTTTGTAAAGTATTTGTAGTAGTTTCTTATTTTCCCCTTCCATCTAAATATAAATAGTCATTGTTTGTATCTTTTAATACATGTATACTTTTTTACATATAATCATTATTGGATAATTAGTATTGATAATCTGATTATCTTTAATATTATTTATTATTATCTTTATCTATTACATAAGTATTACCATTGTTCATATTTCTCACCATTGACATATTGGTAAACTAATTATGGAATCCTATCCTCACAGGACTACTAAGCACAACATATTGATTATAGTAATCATCTATTTTAACTTCACTATTATCATTCATCTTATCTACTGTATATTGTCTATGATTCTCGTCAATCCAAAAAGATCTCTTTGCATCATTTTCATTTTTAATAATTGTTTATTTTTTATCCAATGACATTGTTTTTGGATAATTAGTATTGAGAGTGTACTATTGATTGATTAATATATATTACAATACAAACCAAGTAGATTGTATTGTTTCTTTGACATAATGGTCAAATTGATTCTCTATTATTTTCTATGATGGGTAAGTGTATATTCTTGAACCATCTTCTTGGTACTATATATTTTGAGTACTATCATCATTGTATTGCAACTATCTCTTTCCATCATTGCTGTATCTACTATACCAAACTTACTCTTTTCTGAAATCTTTGTAAGTTTCTGTTATTTTATTATTATTGATATTGTATTCTCTTCTTCTTCCTGATAAAGAATCGAAATCTATATTCTAATAACTATATACTCCACCTTCCATTATTGCTTATTCATTATTATATATATTAATATCCATGTAACCAAAAGAATCATAATCACTTACATAATAATTTGTATTATTCAAATCTATTAAAATAGTATTTTTATTATATTTATACTTAATAGTGTATTGATATTTATTTTATTATATCACAATACTATTATCATTATTTAATATTAATTATTTCTTATCATCTATTGTCTATGAAGTATTAGTTAATATTTATTAAGTACCATTTATTGTAATTGTTAGTTTGGAATTTTATATATCATAATCTAATGTGGTTGTTCCTTTTATTATTATTACTTGATTACTATATACCTTAATAGAACTAGGTCTATCTGTTTGAGTATACTTTACTTCTATATGGTCTAATTATTATATTAATATATTATTACTTGTTGTATAAGTAGTTGTTTTAATATTATTTTCTTCTACCCTAACACCATAGTCCAACTAATAAGTAGTCTTTCCACCATCTATTACATATGTAGTACCATCTATCTCTTTATAACTTGTATTACCATTGTCTATTATTTCATATAATTAAGATAATACATTAATATTAGTTACTTTAGTATTATCTATTATCTTTTCATTATAATTAAAATCAATTTCATTAACTACACTACCTTCTGTTATTTTTTATAATCCATTATACCATTCATATAAAGTATTGTTATGATATTTATACTAATGTTTATATTATTATTATATAAATTGTTAATAGTAAGTGTTAGTATTAGTATTATCTATTTAATAATCATTAGTTGTTTTATCTAAAGTAACAGTTTATGTTTAGTAAGTAGTGACATTCTAAGTAGTAGATTCAGTAACAATTGTCCCATTATTATATGTATAAACATTATTACCTCCCACTATAGTCTTTACAGATCCATCATACTCTAATAAAGTAATAACATTATTATCTACCTTAGTAGTCAATCTATTAACTAAATCATCAGTTAATACTTCAACAATACTATCATCACTTTATCTAGTAGTGATTATTCTTTTATCAAATTCAGTTAAAGTATATATAGATCCATTGTAGAATTGGAATTCCTTTTAACCATCATCCTTTATTATTTGTTTTGTAGTATTGGTGTATAGTATTTATTTTTCAATTCCTATTTGTTCATATTCTTCTTTACCATCATCATATAATGTATATATATAATTACCTGTCTTTAAAGATACAAAGGGATCTGAGTCACTTGATAATACAGTGGTGTCTAATTCTATTATTCTTATGAAATCAGTATTCTTAGTATAACTACCTGATGATATATCAATTATAGAATCACCTATTCCAGTAAATTTACCCTCCTCAACAACAAGAGAATTACTTGTACTGATAGAATCAAATGCAGTAATATCAATTAAAGTATTACTTAAAAAATTCATAGGAATCCCTGAAGCTGTTATTTATTATAAATTAGTAATAGTTAGACCAGATGATGTTGTTGATAATGTTTATATTTCTCCATCCAATTCCACTGTTCCATTGAAAGATTCCAATTTAACATTATCTATTTAATAATTACATCCATTTGTGTAACTAGTTTTCATTTTATTTTTAAAAGTAATAGTACTTGTATCTGTTATTGTAAAATCAGTATAACTATTAAATGTATAGTCAATGGTAGAAATAGGTTTAAATGTTATTTTTTCTCCATTAGAAGAAGCTGGTAATGATATATATTTTTAATTAGTACCATCACCTGTAAAACTCAGAGTTAATTAATTACTTCCACCCTCATCCATTATAAAAGTAAATGTATGGTTTACTAAGAAAAATACTTCCTATTACAATTCTTCCAAAACAAATATATCATTTGTATTAGCAATGTCTTATTTAGATATCATACTTAATCCACTACTTGATGAATTAGTTTTCAATTAAACAGGTGTAGTAATATCAAATATAGCTTGGCTAGGTGTGTTGAAAGTCATTTCTATATAATTAGATTAAGCACTATCTATATTAGTATAAGTAGTTGTCCTTCCTTCTATTTTATTTTGACTTGCAGAAAAAGAATTGAAGCAATCAGTGCATTTGAATTTATCCACTTCAATAGAAATGTCAGTGAAATCAATTGTTTGAGGTTTTATTCCTCCACTCAAGAATTATAAATCGAATTGTCTTGTTGGATTTGGATTAGTAATTGCCATTTGACCTGTTCCACTTTTAAATTTGAAAGTTTAAGAATAATTATCAACATCTTTTGTCATTTTACTAGGTTTAATATTTACCCTGGTTAAACTACTACCATTATTAACAAGCTTAGCAGAGTCAAAAGTTGGCATAGTGATTGCATCTACAACTTTTAATTTGGTTTGATCAAAAATATTTATAGTTCCACTTGTATTAAAAATAGGATTGCTTACTTCAATTGAACCAGAAGAAGTAGAAGAAGACGCAAATGATATAGATTTTTATGAAAAAGATACTCTAATATCGGTTCCTGTTAAAACAAAATTACTTCCACTACCTCCATTACTTCCACTATAGTTGTGTGATCCGGACGTATAGTAAATATTAATATATGTATAAGAAGAATTTAGATTTACATATAAAGTATTAGAATTTTATTCAATTATTTTTATATCTCCATATATATAATTGTCAAATTTGAATTAATTTGATTAATTTTATTCATCATTTATTATTACTTTCTATTAAAAGTTTTAATTACTTGAATATTTTAATTAGAATATACCACCAGATTAAGATTGGATTGCATGTTTATATTCTAAATTTCCTTGATTAGATGTTTTATATTAATATCCAATAGACGAATCAGGGGTAGAATTAGATGTTAAATTTGCATTAGTATTTAAGTTAATTTTATTTGATGTAGTCCAATTATTATTATTATAAATTCTTAATGTTTGACCACTATCTTGATCGATACTTACAGTATAAAGTTGTTCAAATATAACTCTTTAATATGATCTAAGCTAAACAAAAGTACTATTATTTTATGAAGAATTATCATAAAAACTATCAAAATAACCTTCTATCCTTATTTGAGTTGCACCAGTTACATTTATATTATATTAGCCAGAAGAATTAAAAATTTAGTATCCTTAATTTGTTATCTTGCCACCAGACATTGATATATTGTTTGAATTGTTTGAAGTTGTTATTTTTGAACTTGGAAAAATAAATTCTGTTCCTGCACTGAAAGTAGCACTTTATTATTTCAAATCATGTTCAAAACCAACTAAGTTTACCAATTAATTATCAAATTACAATTCCATTTAATTTTCCACTGTAATAGTAGGTTCATTAACAACTACGTTTCCAGTAGTCTCCAATTCTCCTGTCAATAATAAGTTAGTATTTTCACATGTAATATCTAATACAGGATATGGAGATGTATCTTATTTTAATGTATTAGTTCCATTTGTCTTAACCATATCAACAGTATCAATAGTAGTTGGTACTAAATCATTAGCTGCAGTAGATGTGATCTCTGCTCCACTTCTTAAAGGTGTAGTAAAATCTATTTTAGAAAACTCAACACTACTATTACTTGTAAACTATACATTGTCAATTAAATCAATACTACCATTAGTAAATATTGACTTCTTGGTTGTATCAACTACTGTACTTCCCTTTGATGCTTCTAATATATTTTTAATAACAATATCAGAATTAAGAATATCAACACCTTCTTTTGTTCCTATTGATTATTATGTAGCAGTCACAACAGTACCAGATCCATAGTTAAGTAAAGTACCCTCTGTTAATTAACACTATGTAAGACTAGTTATCTTCATTAAATTAGTTGATACATTGAAATCAAAATTATTAAGTGTTGTTGTTCCTGAAGTGACAGTTAAAGTACCTGTTGTATCCAATACTTCTATTTTATAATCTTACCCTGTACCATTATAATCTATATTTAGTTTTATTTTCTTATCATATTTAAAACTTCCTTAATCTAATAAAACAGATGAAGAAGAATTAGTATCTTTATAAGTAGCAGTAAAGTCTCCAGTTGTTTATATTTAAGTACTAGTATTTTCAGTAACATCTATTGCTGATATACCAGTTCCTGTTATTGTTCCACTGATATTCAAATTAGTACCAGTTACTACTACTTCCTTATTAGTTTCAATAGTACCGAAACTATATATTTTATCTCTATCACTATGTAACTTTTTCTAATTAAATTCTGCAAAAGTAACAAGACCTTACAAAGGCACAATATATTTTCCTCCAATAGAATCATAAGTCCAAGACAAAGTTGGTGTATCAACAGGTCCTATATATAGTTTTCTATTTATTAAATCAGTTTTATCATCATGCAATACAGTAATACCATTATCATATACAAATTTCAATTAAGGAGTATTGACATTATCAATAGTTTTAATATATCCTTCATATTAATATACTTCTTTAATTAATATCTTGGTATCAGATTCGTCTGAATAAGTTTTAGTTAATGTATAATCATTAGTTATTATTATTTCAGTTGTTTGATTATATGTATTTGGATCAGTGCCAAGTACAACTACAGTTTCTGAAGTAGTTGTTTTAGTAGAAGGGTCATATGTCTAACCATTATATGTTTATAGTGAAGTATCAGGATTAACTATCCACTCTTGATCATTCAATTTCTTAATTTTAATAACTTTCCCATCACTTTCCCTAAATGTCAATTCTTTATACCCTTTCCATTAAGAATATCTATTTTTATATCTCACTGTCTTTTCTTAATTCTACACCACCTCATCTATAATAAAGTAATGATAGTCATATGTCTTAGTTATAATATTATTAACAATATCCTTACTTATTTTATATTTATTATTAAAGTACACTTCTTATACTTTACTATTATATATAACATAATTTCCATTGGACAATTAGAACTATTCAGTAACAATATCATTACTACCATCATTTTTAGTATTAACTGTTCTTACTGAATTATCTGAATAGTAATAAGTAAATGTTTCATCATCTTGTTAGTAATTACTAATGACTGTTCTGTTGTTGTGGAAAATGTTGTCAAGTATTATAGTGTTATTAGTGAAGGTCATCTTTCTGATTTCATTTATCATTTCCAGTCCAGTTCCATTTCCTATATCTCCACATAAGAAACTACCATCTCTATTGATATGAGACATGGGGTACTGCCAGGAGAATACATTATATATATCAATGTCAATACTGAAATCCATAACCCAGAATTTCCCATCTGGTTTGAATACTATTGCCTCATCATCATAGTAAAATCCTGTATCTCCATTGGGGAATTTCCTCAACTAACAATCATTGTATACTTAATACTCTTTGATTATCTTTTTCCTCTGGCAATTAGATTTGTAATATATTTTAGTCAACCCATTCTTTTCAATTGATATGTATGTGTCTTCATAAATAACAGTACCATATTCAGAAGATGTCAGGGTTCTTTTGAAATCGTCAATTTTAAGTTGATATTTGGATAATTTATTTGGATAGTAAATAGATGATTGCATATAGTCAGAATGGTCTTCCTACCTTCCATCAGGATTAATAAGGGACGTAGGAAATGCATTGTTTGTATTAGTAGTTAATCTGGTCTCATCTAAAATAATAGTCTCTTTAGTATTATTTACACTGTCTTCTTTAAACCAGAATTGAGTATCCAACTCATGTTGATACAAAACACCATTGATCTCCCCTTATATAATATTCCCACTACTATCATATTTAATATCATCTCCCATGTTAATATATTCATGACTATTATCTGTACCTTTTATATATACAGTTCCATTTCTATATTTAGTATCAATCTTCCCACTATTAAATGTTTTGATGTAATCTATTGGGTGGGTAAGGTTTTAATATGTTTATGTATAACTATCTGTATCATACTCTATTTCTAAATAGTGTTCATGTCCCAAGTAACTATCATTATAATACTTTAATATAAATTTACTTTCTCCTTCTATTTATATTCTTTCTGTTGAATTGTTGAATATATTAGTTATTGTTGTACCTTCTTTGATTTCTTTTGTTTTGTTGAAATAAGTAGTAGTGTAGTCATTGGGTTTGGCAGTATCTTTTTCAGAAACACATTTATTTTATATATTCTCTTCTTTAGTATAAGTACCTTGAGTTAATATCCTTATTTTGTCAACAGGTTCTTATATAACTGTATTATTTAAATAGTAAGATGTCTTTTCTGATTTATAATATTCTCTAATGATATTGTCTACTTCGAAATAATGAATTGATCTGCCAGTACTTGTATTATTCATAACATATGTTTTATTAGAATATTAATATGCTATTATATTTTCATTTTAAAAAACAAAATTCATAGACATTCCTATTGTTACTGCTGGTACACTGTCATCCTGTAATATTTATGCTGAATTTATTGCTCTAGATGTTCCACAATCAGAAAATTCGTTATTATTAAATTATGCCATAAATTTACTACAAGATGAAGAAAAAGGTTCAATCGAAAATTGCTTTAATTATTCTTATCGATAGAATTTGGTTGAATTAGTAAATTATATATAGAAATCATCAGGATAAGAATTATAATTTGGAGAAATTACTTCAATTCCCCCAACATATTTCTAATTTTTGGAATTTCCATTAATAATTTCTGTAAAAACTGGTACTGGATCTACTATTCCATCCTCCACTAATAATCTAAACTATGTATCATCTTTTGTATCATTTTCTATTTCTTCAAGCAATCTTGATTGGATGGGAGCAACATCATTTGATAGTAAAGTATCAAAGCACCCTTAAGTAGGAATACTGGAACTACCAGAATATGTTTAATAGTTACTTAAAAAATTATTCACCACACCCGCTTAATTATTACTACTTATTATTTATAACATCAACTTACTATCAAATACTGTTTTGATATTACCTGATATCTTATTATCTGTCAGGAAGTAATTTCTATCTTGGGATAAACAATCTCCATTTGATTAATATGTAACTTAAACATAATCTTTGGCCTCGTCTTTTAGTTTATAAGATACTTGTCCATTGGTTTTTGTTATTTTATAATAAAATATATCAGTTTCTGATTAATAAATATCTCCATTTTTCAATAAAGTAACACTATTAGAAGGAAGTCCTTATTATTTATCAATATTATTAGTTTATGTTACAATATTATTACTCACAGAAAAAGTTTCCTCCAATACATTACTCATTTCAATACTACCATCTACTTTATTTTTGGTCATTTAATTATATTAATTATAAATAGAATACTCTCCTCCATTATAATACTCTATAGTACCATCTTATTTATATAAATGATAATAATTGTCAGCTTCCTTTTCTATCTTTAAAGTATTATTAGAATATAAATAAGTAATATGAGTTTCGTTTTTGTATATAGTATGAGTTGCTTATATTTATTTGATAATTTTATCTCTATGCTCTTAATTAGCAATAATTGTATTCATATCATTACTATTATAAAATAACTTTTCTTGATATACACTAGGTGTAGTATATTATCTTCTTTTGACTTTCATGATATCAGGGCTGACTAATCCAGTGAGATTGGGATCTATTTCTTCATCTATTATATCATATTCTTAATATATTGCAGTGGCTGGATTACCAATTGTATATGTTTCATAATTAGTACCAAATATCTTCACTGATGTATTACCATCTCTCCAATTAGTAGTGTTTTAAGTTGGAGTAAAATCAACAGAAGCTATTAGATCAGGGGAAGGAATTACAAAATTACCTATATTAGTTATTACATTATATTCCTTAACAATTCCATTAGTGTAAGTTATAGTTTCGATATTTGGAGTATTATTAAGAATAACTGTCTTTACTATATCAGGAGTATTAGGATTCGTAATAGTCTTATCTCCATTGGGTTATATAACTATATGCTATCCATTTAACTAATCTATATGTTAATCCGAATCTTTAAAATAACTAGTTACTTATCCTGTCAATAAATTAATTTCTTTTTTATACAAATCAAAAGTAGATGTCAGAGATAAATATTCAATAGTTTATATATTATTTTAATCAGTAGTGTTAACATTATTAGCAACATCATAATCAATATTTTTGTCTGTATAATTATATTATTTATTAATAATAACATTCTCACTATTTCTGATTTCAGTAAAATTATATTTCACATTACTTCCACTGCTCGCATCTATTTTATTATAATAAGTGAATGTCTTGGCATATTTATCAATCCAATGGTATTCCAAATCTTATCCTTGATCTTTTATATAATACTCTCCTTCCTTGAAAAATGTTTCGCATGTTAAATTGTGATTCTCCAATCCAGGGTACTTGGCCTCTGTATTATTATTGAAATTGAATTTGGATATATTTGGATATAATATTTGAAATGAATAGTCTTCATTGACTCTTGTATAGGTTAAATTGGCATTTGGTTATTGCACTAAAGAAAGGAAGGTTGTTTGATTTGCTTTTCTATCTTCCACTGTTTCATGCAAAGCATTTTCACATAATAAAGTAACACATTTATAATCAGTACTTGCATCACATTTATATTAATAACCGGTATTAGTACCCAAGCACTGGCATTTCAGTTTGCATGTTCCATTATGACAGAATTAATCAACAGTACATCCAGTACCAACACAACCAAAACCAATACAACAAGTTTTGTCCTTACACAAACCAGAAGATTCTTAACAATATTAATCAGAAGTACAAACTGGCTAGCAATTTCTTACACAATAAGACCATCCATTGCAAATATATCCCAATTTACACCTACTAGTATAATTGATATCATAATTAGGATCTGAAGTAGGACATTTGAATGGTATTTCACTTTCTAGAGGATAGTACTTGGGTTTGCACCACTTACATTAATTTTGATTAACACCATGAAGTAACTACATCTCATATTACTAACAATAGTCAACTTTATCTAAAATCTGGGTATTTTCTTCACATTTTGTTTATATCCAATTGAATTTATTGGAATTGAATGTTTGATTGGCAAATCTATCGACATTTAATATAACATTGTAATGATAGGAGACAGGGGAATAATTGAGTTTGCATTCAACACAAGATAAAGGGTATCTTTATTAAAAAGTCATTTTATCAGTAATGTATGAGGAATAATTGATGCAATTCTCAATTGTTTCCAAATCAACATTGCTATTGCATAATGGTTTTCTATTTTCTAAATTACTACTTCCCCAATAAGTTTGATATTTTCCACCAGTAGGTGCAATATCATTATCATATATAATAGAAAGATCTTCTAATTTATAAACTGGCTATGTCTCTGCTACTTCTTAAGCATATATTCCTCTATTACATACATAAGTAGTTATGAATTCATTATTGGGATCTTTGGTATCATTAGTAATCAATTCACTTTGATAAGTAAATAGTAAAGTATTTGTTTAACATTATCTAACTGAAGGTAATTTCAAATTAAAATATTTTTCAGTCAATTCTTTTTAGGAAGTATTTATATTATTAATGTAATGTTTGTAATCATATAATACTGAATTGGTTAAAAAATCATCTAAGCTTGTAGATTTATATAAAGTTGACTTTCCATCTCTGCACTTTATACATTTGTTCTTATCTTTATTGGAAATTTGGCACGATCCAGATGTAATAGTTAAAGATGAATCAGTTGATTTTAAATATCCTTCTTCAGTGGTAGTTAATTATGCTTCTGCAGTATTAAGCATAACTTAACTATCAAGTGCCATAACAGAACAAGTATTTAAATTATTTTAATAGCCTCTTCTGCATTCTCTACAAGTATATCCTTAGTCATTAGTTCCAAAATGCAAGCAATTATCAAAAGGAGGAACCGATTTAGAAATACATTGATAACTTGGCAAATTCGCTTGTTCGATATCAAAGAATTTCCCTTTATTACATAACTAACAAGGAGAGGTCTAAAATTAAAAAGTAGTAGCAGTAGAATTATTAGCTTCAGAAAATCTACTTAAACATTCATTAGAACCCGAAGTTCTTATACAATTATCAAAATACAATAAATAATTATCCAAACACTACAAACATTTATTAAAAAATACAGTCTCGAATTAATCATTGGTTGCATCTGTATCATTATCTTCAATTCTTTTTTAAGATTCAACAACTTCAATTTTCAGACAACCATCTTTAACAACACACTCCAGTGTATCCTCTCCTGTTTTTTTCTTCAAAACATTTCCATCTTAACATTTAACACAATCTTTATTTTCATCAAATTAAACACACCCTGGCACCTTAACTAATTCTTAAACAGTAAGTTCCACACAAGTTGATTATATAACCGAATAGGCCCCTTCTTTGACACATTTCTCACAAGTATTTTTCTATTCCACAGAGTAAATTTCGCATTAATAAAAAAGACTGTGAACAAAACATTTGCCTTCAAAAAGGTAGAAACCTTAATCACAACCATTACAAGTAATTGCATCCGAATACTAAATACATCCCTGGACTGACCCACCAGCATTAACACATTCTGTTTTGAATTCACTCAAAAAATAACCATCACTGCACAAGCTGCATTTTAAAATATTATCTATTTTGTTGTGTGTAATACAGTTGACAATATCTTTGGAACAGGATTGATTTCCATTATGAAATTAATGACCGGCAGAACAAGCCAAGCATCTATCTATGATTCTGTCATAGGTGTAGCAATTGTTGAAGAATCTTTCTCTTTTGACACAAACAGGTGGGGTTTTGGTTTCGTTCAGGAAATACTCATTTCTGCAAAAAACACACAATTTATCTGTTTATTAAGAATGCACTTCGCAATTCTCAACTCATTACGAATGTTTTTGGCATCTTGTATTTTAATCAACTAAATAATATAATTCCAAACAAATTTCGCATTTTTCGTAATTCTCCTATGAAAATTTATAACAATTCGGAATTCTGTTTTCGGGATTAGAAGGAGGAAGCGGTTTCACAAAACACAAAGATTTATCTGGAGAAAGAGTGAACCCAATATCACATACTTCACAAGTTTTATTCAAACCCAAGACAGAACAATTATCAATATCATATTCAAATTCGCAAACAGGAACATTGAAAACTAAATCATACATAAATTCCCTTTTAAAAATCAGATGATAAAAGAAAGACTAATGGAGGTTAGATAATTATTTTATAAAAAGATTCGGATTTCTTTTGAACCCTGGCTTGCAGTCTGCACAGTGCAAAGGATTCGAATAGAGCAAACAATTTTCATCTTCGACTTCGATTTCCACACAGCTTTTTTAATCGAAATTAACAAATTATAAATCACAGACTTAGCACTCTTCAATTGATCTGTACTTGGTACAGTTTTTGATTTCTGTATCAATGGAGAGGCAGCTACCCAGTTTGTGATAGCTCTAGATGTTGCAAAACCTACACTCATTAATTTGACCGTAGGAATTGCAGTTTTTGATCTGCATTGGGGATCGGGGTTTCATCTAGACGCATCTTTGGGTAGAGTTGAGGAAGTAGCCTTCCTCGCATTAAAAACAGATGTTTTGTTTGAATGAGATCAAACAATTGTCTAATTTGTTTAAAATGCATGACTTCCCATTTAACACATACCCAAGAATGCCATCACATATTTTGCATTCTTCTTGGGGTGTGTTTGGGTCATTGCACCTTAAACATCCCTCTTGGCAGGTTTTGGGAATTGCTGCCGAAGAGGGTTGCATTGTAAATTGGTAAATTATCAATTGGAGATAAATTTTTTTGTACATTATTAATCTATTGCTTTATATAAATGTATTTAATTTAATAGTTTTACTTATTTATTAATTTTTATAATTAATTTTTTTGAAT
>JAVCKV010183182.1:665-17237 GCA_032274145.1 Herpochondria borealis | reverse complement strand
GTCCTGTTACCCCGTTGCCCATGATGGAAACGGCATTCTCTGCCCCAGTCCTCTCCCTCGACGCGAGCTACGCGCCGTGTCTCACTCCTGTCCCTATCCTAAAGGCGCTCGGAGCGCGTCTTTCCCCGTCGTCCTCGGTCGCCAGTGAGCGCAATCGCCCCTCTCTACAGCTCTCCCTGCTTCCTTTCTCAGCACCAGCTTGTGTGCTGATTCTCTTTGCTACCTTACCGAACGCTCTGCGTTCTCTTAAGACTCTCTGCAGTCTCCCAGGTATCCTTACACCGTACCTGAGTCCCTTACCTACTGTAGGTGCAGACCGAAAGACAACCAGGCCCCTTTCAGGGGATCACCTGCTTCCTGAACGAACTACAGTGCTACTCTAGCACTCTCTTGTACACATTCGCCCTTGTTGGTGTTTGTGGTACTACAGTGCAATTAGGCGATACTTATCTACATGCTGAGCATACGATTCATAGAATGATGACATGGTGGCACCGGGCAAATTCAGCTCTCACTATTCCCTGTGGGACTGGGATATTTTCGCATACGAAGTTCCACGTGTACCTTATGATGTACCCCACATAGAGTGGTGCACCGCTTATTCATTCGATTGTGTGTTGTGTCGTTGCATGCCTTTGTGGGCATACTTAGCCCATCATCGTACCTGATCGGGAAATGTCGAGGTGCTTTTACCGTTACTTGGTTTAGCCTTTGTGCTGGTTGTGTACAAACCCGTTGAACGTAACAGGCTGTCGCCGTGAACTTACTGGAAAGAAAATCCGCACAGCGTACTCCACAAATCGTATCCCATTACACTTTGCCTCACAGCACATAACTCACAGCGCATAACTCACACACACACCGAAGTTCGCAGAGTGGAATCACAGACTGCACACTTTCCGCAGCCCACCTTCCAGAGCACGGTACAATGGGGTCCGATCTTCCGAATTTGTAGGCGAGATGGAGTGTGAAGTTTTTAGTAGATGAACTGTTTCGTGAAATGTAAAGTTGACTTCAATGTGCAATGTCAAGTTGTTTTTTGAAAATTAAGTTGGATATAACTTTACCAATATACCAACTTCACAACTTCATAACTCCACATTTACATATAAACCCCTGTGTGTTACCTCCTTTTTCGTGTTCTACATGATGAAATTATGTTGTGAACTAACTCATCTGAAATTTGATCAAAATGTTATTCAGGCATCGAAACAAACAACGAAGAAGGCAGCAGCAGACCAGTGCTCGTTGAGAACCCGGTGCCGTGTTTAATTTAGTCAAGTAATGGATTAATGCAGATAAAACTAAAGGGGAAAGGGGAAACTCCGAAGCGGCGAGCAGCTCTCGGTTCGGCTTTGCAAAGTGTCGGATGATAGCCCAGAAGATTTTTTTCAACATTTGCAGTCCGCCGAGTTTGTCACGTCGGGCCCAGATCCCAATATATCATAACACGTAGGTGCACGACTTCTGGGGATGTACCACTTTTCGTCGTGACGAAGCAAAAACGAGACTTCGCTCAAATCAATCGGGCGCGATACAAAAAACCCCATTGATACCCCTCTACACGTTTCATCCTTCCAAATCGTCAAAATTGAACTCGCCCATGAACATTCCGACCTTTGTTGGTAATTTATGAGGTAGATATCTTGGGCGGCCCTGCCGCACGTCGTCAAAAATTCCAAGCAAGCGTCACAATTCCTAGACGATCCGCCAAGAACGCATTTGCTTCTTCCTCTGCATCTTCCTCTGCATCCGCTGCTAAACACAACGGGCTCGACCGGGGCATCGACAACTGGGACTGGGCTGCAGGGGCTTGCATCGCACCCTGCACTTTTGATACATGGTTTAGCATCAACGATTGCAGAACGAATTTTCGCACATCACAAATCAGGGGCGATTGCTTCATCACTATGGTTTTGGTTGTTTCAAGCAAGATAACACAAATTAAAAAGGTTTGAGACACCATAATTTTGGTTGAAATAGGTTCGTGCTTGATCAGTTGATCTACAGGGCTGTGCATCACTTCGTGGGTCGTTTGGCTCTGTTTTGGGTGCTATGAGCCGCAATTTCTTTGTAAAATTTCTGTATCTGACGGTCAAGATAGACAGGAAGCTTATCACGGCGCGCACACTGGAAACGGCGAAGACGTTGAATAACGAAATGCGCAGAAAAGAAGTGGTTGCGTAACATTTTACAATAAAATGTGATTTACGGTGATCTGGAGTTCTTTTTATTCCAATTAAAATTTAAAAATTCGGCTCATCAATGGATCAATCATCAATGGATGGCACAGAGGCCACAGAGCATTTTGGTGAATACAGTTTGTCAAAATATCTTCGCATTTATGACCCTTCTGGTTCAACAACTACTCTCCTTGCGAGCATAGGTGTTACCTGCACTACGTTGGATCAGAAATAGAAGTCAATTATTCGACGTGAGCTTGGATGAAGAGCTTTGCCCAAGCGCTCCGTGATTGGCTTACACGTAGCTAAGTAATGGTAACGATTTTTCTGAGTATTTTAATTTTTCTGAGAGATAATTACTTAATTATCTGTGAGGAGTCTCGACGTACAAATACAAATAAAAATACAATCACTCGCTACTCGCGAAGCACGTAAAACAAAGAAACAAACAAAAGCAAAACAAAAACACAGCCTGCCCCAAGCATATGCCCACCCACTTATATGTACAGTACACATCAAGAGCATGCGTAGACACAAAAGACACCAGGCACCACATCGACTCGCAACCGCAGCCACATACCTCTTTCACGCGCTCCTTTCCTCCTGTTTTTCGAAACAGCTTCTTCATGAAAATTTCTCGAACCGCAGCACGATACGCACACTGCATCCGTACGCAGACGAGTCGGACTCTTTTTCAGCCTGGCCCGTCCACCGTTCCATCGACCTTTTGCGAACACCATCGAGACTGCGCGAGCTCAGCTCACCACGCTGCCCGTGCGAAAATCTCCCGCTCCCGGGATCGCCCGTTATAGAGCCATTTGCCATGCTCTCGGACTGCGAGATGGACCTGATCAGCCTGCCGGATTTCTTCGAAAAATAGCCGCGCCGATAAGCATTGTCCATACTCTTCGCCATCGCCTTCATGACAGCCTGCTGCATCATCTGCGCCATAATGTCAGGCCCACAGAAGAAAACACCAATCACCGTCCCGCTCTTTGACCGTTCCACTAGTCGACGGAACACATCGTCCCAATCCGGACGTGAGTACGTTGTCTGAAGCGGCACCTTTTCGTACTGGAGCATCCATGGCTCTGTCTTCGGGCCTTCTTGCGTGATGAACCGGTGAAAACGAACAATGTTCGAATCAGCCAGAGGCAAAAGTTCTTCGATCAACCATCTATCGTCCTTGTGTGTCCTGTTTACATAGATGAAATCCATGGACTTGGTTTGCCCGTGCGTCGACTTGAAGTACGGCGCAAGTGAGATCCGCGACCCGATGGTGCGCAAGATACGCCACAGGATCAACATGCTCACCATCGGCCAGATGCCCACGACTGTCAGTTTCGACACGTGACCGGTTTCTGTCCCGACCCCAACCATATTGAGGATGTGTAGAAAGATACACAGGAATAGCAGCGGTACTAGCACAAACACGTCGAGTGAGTTGGCAAGCTTGTCTGTCAAGAATATCTGCACATTGTTCACCATTATCTCTAACACCACGGTCCAGATGATTGGAAAAGTCACCAGAACTACCAGCACGAGATCTACCACGTTCAGCCCGGCGTGCTTGAAGATCCCAAGGCCACGCTGATCAAACCTGAATTGCTGGACCAACATCCCGATGAGCATTAGAAAGAACCGAGAGAGAATCAGCCACAGAAGCACCAAGTTGATCGTCACCGTGTGCAGATAGAACAGAATACGGTCCTGCCACAAAGCTGCATCTATCGCATCTTCCATAAGATTCATGGAGGCCTGCCCCATGCTTGAACGAAAATTGTTCGCGTCTAGAACATGCATGTGCTTCATTGTCTCCAGCGGATCACAGCTTATGCCAAGCATTTCGTACGCGTTAGACGCCGTGTTCTGCACGCCCATAATTTGATCCTCTTCTTCCAAACCGCAAGCATCGAGGTACGCGGCGGCTCCTTCGAACCCTTCCTCCATTCTACCATTGAAAACTTCACCGCGCGGATGCACATGGGTAACGTCTCTGACGGGCGACTCTTCCTCCACCTGCTGTTCTTCCTCGTCGAATAGTACTCGCGAAGAATTGCACTCGGTAGTTCTTTCGAACGACATCTGCTCGCGCGCGGGCACCTCTTCAACGATGTTCCTTTTACTGCGCAATAGCGCCCCAGTCGTCCGACTTCCGTACCCCGGGTCAGCAAGTGGGCAATCCTGGTTGCCAGTCTCTTTTCCGCAGTTTTCTGGCCGCAAGAATTCTTCATTTGCGGCCTGTGAGGCGGCGTTTTCTGTTGAAGCCTCCATTTCCAGGAAGCGTCCGATCCCTGCGTCATCTCTGGGCACTTTCTGCATTCTGAGAGGAAAAGACGAAATATTCTTGCGCTGGAAGCTGCCACTCACACGCGGTTGGGAGGTTTTTGACGACCGCGGCGCGTGTAGCGCAGATGTATGTCCGTAGCGCTGCGCTTCAAATTTTTTCTCGGAGTTGGCCAATGGCGGTGTGCTGGACAATGACCGTTTTCCTTGCAAGCTCCGATTGCCCGTCAAGGCCGCGGGAACGATATTAGACGAGGCTGCGCCACGATTAGTGTTGTTTAGGATCCAGTGGTGGGCATACTTCGCGATGGATGCAAACGGCGTAGCTCCAACACCACCGCTGATGAGCACGATATGCTCGAACTGGCCGACGTGCTGCGCAGGTGTGCCATACGGGCCGCGCACATCTATTTGTACGTTTTCCATTTCAACCTCACGCTCCTGGAAGAGCGCGTAAAGCCTTCTAGCCCAGTCGCCGCTGGCTTTGATGTAGAAGAGCATTTCGCTCTCATGTGGCGATGACGCAATAGTGAATGGATGCCATTGCATCTGGCTAACTAGTGGGACTTTGATTTCACAATACTGGCCAGCAAGGTAGGAAAATGTACGCGGAATGCGCAGACAGATGATATCGTTGCTTTTGATCACAACAGAGTTGCGCATGATAGATACACGGCTACTCTTCACACGCAAAAGACGCACGATCCGGTCGATGATGTAAATGATGATAGGTCCGGACACGTACATGTACGTCTTTAGCCTACTAGAGTGCGAACCGTGCATGATAACGAGGATAAAGAACGTGACTGCACCAATGCTATGGACCCAGTAGAAGGTCTCAAAAGACTTTCGTCGCACGGCGTCCATCGACGTGATGCGCATCGCTAGCAGAATGACGGTCAACAGCGAGCCCGACACGGCTAGCGAGATTGGGCCGAAAAGGCCAGGGCCACGGAGCCGCAGAATGGAGTATCGGATGATATTTCCGAAAACATGCACGCCCGTCGCGAAGACGAGACAGTTCCCGATGAGGGAGTGAAAGGCAGGCATGACCTCGTCAAAAGGAATAATCACGTTTAGCACAGTCTGTCGCAGATATGTTATCAAATTTCGAGATGCGACCAGAATTATGAGTGCAGCGTTGAAGTTGATCATTGCGCCGCCTCCACGCGCTATCGTCTCAGCGGCGCGTAGGAGCAAGATCAGATGTACGCCCTTGCGCCAGGTAGGTGCCGCACGAACGAAGAATATGACGAGGTTGAGAAAGAAGTAGATGAAGATGAAAGTGTAGATAACGCCCTTGTGTTGCAATACCGGATCTGTTCGCGCGATTGTGCGCTGCAGGAGAGAGTTGGAGGCGGAATCTGCAGCCTGGGCTGGAGGTGGTGCTTCGTCGCGTCGAGGAGGCATGGTGATTCGTTGGTGTGAGGGGATTTGTGGGTGACCAGTGAGAGAAAGAGTGGTCGCGGAACAAAGAAATTGAACACAGTGGTTGAGAAGCAGTTATAGTGAGGCGAGGGCCGTGCAGGGAGAAGGGAAGAGTCACGAGCCTGGCACGGCGAATTTATAGGAAAGTGGGACTGAAAGAAAGGGAGTGAGCGAGTGCTAGCGGAAAGACAATGGGTGATGGATGGTTCGAAAGAGAGAGAAAGAATGGTGGGCTAGAGAGTGGGTGTGGATGGTATGATAAAAAGTTGAACAAAAGAGGGAAAGAAGTGTCGGAGGTAGGAAATAAAGTTTAACAAAAACAAAGAAAAATGAATGTGATATGTGCCAAACGATAGATGATTCCAAAGGATACATCGTCTGGGCCTGAAGGCGCGCACGTGCCCTCAGACGTCGCAGCACCTGCAGCGGCGGTATCGATGTGTTAAAATGTAAGATCTTCTCTTCAATTTTCTATTTCTTTCCTTCATTTGATTCCGTGCTCCTTTTCATCCACTTGCTTCATTTTCGATTTCGTCGCGTTCTTCTCCCCCTTTGCGATTTTGCTTCGTCCCGCCTCCTCTCCTTCTGATTTCTTCCCTTCCGCTCGCTTTGCACGTGCCGTGCATGTTGGGGAATTGTTGCATTCCCGCGGACGATCTCGAAACGCGTGTGTCTGTATCGTATGTATCTGGTGTGAGTATAACTTTGTACAGTGTTACAGTGTGACGAAAGCCACGTATTATCATAGGCGCCGTGCACAGAGCGCACAAGAACGTCTGCGCGCACTACACTTCGCACACTTTTATGCCACCTGACGTGTGCCCATTACTGTATCGGTAGGTACAAATACACCAATGAGCGCAAGCCAGTACCAAGGTATCACGGGTTTTATTTACTCCGTCCCTGCAGCGCGTCCGATCACCAGGGGCGTATTTGTGACTCACTAAGTGCCTGCCCTCTTAGTCACTTCACAACGTCGAAAATCACTTAGTCAACCATTCTTACTCACTTTTGTAAGTGTTGCCTTAACTATGGACAATGAGTGCCTTATTCAGTGTCAAAATTCACCTACTTCGAAAAATCGGAAACAGTATTCATGTACACTCTCAAGAACGACAGGGGGCGACGAAACCCGAGTGAATACGCTCAGTGTTGATCAGATAGCTGCCGAGATCGTCCTACATGGTTCCTAAGATGGGCATTGCACATTTAAAATAGTTTACATAATTGTAATTAATAAACATTGAATGGTATTTTCAATAAGAAATTACTTTAACCATATACATCCCTTATGTAGGATAGAGCAGTTGAGGTACAACCCGATAAAAATGTATACGCTTCAGGATTTCGCTATAACATGGCTCACGTGTCAAAAGTAAATAAATGCAGTTGACTAAGTGACCATGTACTTAGTCAGTCACAAATACGGACCTGCCGATCAATCGTACGTCACATGGCACCGAGGTTATTTTCGTGATCAATTGAACCACCCTCGTCAAATTCCCCGAGACCCGCAGATTTTGTTAAATGTAGCGATTAGTACGAACCGCTGCTCTTCCACATCCTCCCGTCCTTCCTTTTTATCTTCATATATTCCCGCTCGGACAGGTGACATTGCTTCCTGAGTCTTACGAGCCCAAATCTATTTCCTAAAAATGGAAAAAGATCATGTCAGCGATATGCATGTAGTATACGAATCGAACAGATAAATCACAGCGTCGGATCGCAGATATCCGTTTCAATACGCCGACACCCCATCGGTGACGATGAAAATTTTTCAGTGAAGTACAGAGCAGTAACACTGGTACACGCAGAACACACCCTTTTCCACTACCGCAATCGCTTCGCAATTCTCACAACGATTGCTTGCAACACGAATTTCCTTCGAACATACCATCTTGTGTCGACTGCTTTCAGCTAAACTGTTCGAGCTCTCTTGAGATTTTATTCTAAAAACTGGAACATCGCGGTCTTTTTGCTTTCGAAACTTTGCTCCATTTTGCATATTCATCGGAGAGGCCGATCTACAAGCTTGACAAAAAGTACACCGACTTGAAACTACTACGAGTTTTTCGCTCCTATTGAAGTAGAAATATTATTTTGGGAGGTTATACTTCATTCAATCATCTTTCGGGCCTACTGAGATGGTTTGTTCGACGGCGTCAGGCTTGAGGATGACCAGACTGTAGTTACGAGCCGATTTACCATTGCTAAAAACACGATGCTGTACTCGTCCAAATAACAGAGCGTTCGGCACTTTGGCCACGTCTATTTGCACCAATTGGTTAACTAATAGAAATGGAAACTGATTGAAAAATATGTAATCGCTTTAACTAGATAATGGAACCTAAAATTGAATAGCACCCATCACTGATGGGTGCTATTCAATTCTAGGTTCCATCGCAGGTTTCAAACCTTTGAGAGCTTACTTGTTAGATTCTTGACCCATCACGATTTATGCAATAATTAGAACAGCAACGTAAATTCAAGGAGAAGTTATCGAGAAAATGAAAGCATACTCTGAAACTTTTGATACTTTTTTGAAGTTGTTCCATACCCGCTTCTACTTCAGCGAGTTTTTTTTTAATTGATCCACTAAACTTTTGCAAAGTTACGGTAGTTTCAAAATTTCCACAGATCGTATATTCTTGGGTTTTCACTAACTTTAAGACATATATTTGGGAGTAACTAACGACTTCGTTAATCACTTAGCAGTTAATTGTCTTTTAGTCACAGATTCTTAAATTATAAAAAGTACAATTCAGGGCAATAAAAGAAATCAGAGGAGGTCTCTTTACTGGGTTTCGAACACTGCTGGAGGTACGTAGTCGTCCGAAAGTTTAAAAGAAGCGGCATGAGTTTGATTTCAAAGTTGTTCCACATCCTGCTCAAGGATTCGTCGATTCCAATTGTCTCCCGTACAAAAGCATGACATAGAATGTTTTGTTTCGCTCTCTCTAGACAGTGATACACAATCAAATAATTCCGGTCGAAATTCATTTATGTCTAGTGTCGCAGAAATGTGGTAAGGTGGTACTCTTCGAGGCTCGTGAAAGAAGGAATCCGGATTAAGAAGGACTTATAATCCATTCCTTGTAATGAACGGACCTGAAATCCAACTGATGGGATGAACAGTTCCTAGTCCTGGATGTCTGTTTTGTGAATGGAAAAAGCCAGCTCCAGTGGTATGCTATTTGGGTGATGATTCGAAAGCTCTATGAAATTCCTTCTTGCTTTGAGGTGACGAGCACCAGGTCAAATCCATTGAATAACTCTGAAAACTCGGTTTATAATACATACAAAGTCGATCCTGTCTACCTGGACCCTCCATTTCTGGGAAGTCGGCGTTTTGGTAACTATGAACGATCCGCGGACAAAGCAACTATCAAAAAAACGAAAAATCAACAAATCTCTAAATATTAAAACCAGAACATCTGAGACTTGTATTAGTGTAAGTACTATACAAAATGCTATGAAAATTTAAATGGACACATTTCTACTTATTTTGGGTCTCTACCAATACAGTTCGGCTATTCGGGACCCGGGTTATTCTGTTTTTGAACGTTCAGCGAATTGCGTATACAAAACAACCATTTTTTCTTTCATTTAGAAGATCATCGGAGTAACCAGAACTGTGTAATACGTCACTGCCAAACTGCAACATAAATCATTAAAGTGCACCCGCCACGTGTGACACGTTGGTTTCTTAGGCAGAACACCCTTTTCACTGGAAGCTATGTCGGTCTAACGAAAGTTTCGATGTAGAGAGGGTTGAATGTTGTCGATAACTAAGGAGAAAAAACAAAACATGCAAGATGAGAAATTCAACATTCAAAATCGGAACACTGTATATGTTTATTGAACAGCACGGGAGTTGAAGTAAGATGGAGCTCTTTTTTTGAATTAAATTCTTTATCAATGAGCCACAGTTACGAGGGTGACAATTAGTTTCCACGATAATATCCTGTGACAGGTAAGCTGCGTGACAGGGGAGTTTATTTCTCAGGAACCGAACCGTTAGTTTATTAGTGCTTAGAGGTTATAATGGTACAAGAGGGAGGATTGAGAGACGGTGGTACAATATCGGGAGAAAGTTATCACCGCCTACGTCTCCCAACTTCCATGGTACCGCCCCAACCAACATGTCTGGCAAGAGTCACCGAGACACCTTCACAGCACCTAGGACGTCTCGGCTCATCGTAATTGGCGTCTGAGTAGGTTGGGCTTTAAAAAAATGCTCATCCCCGGTAGTGCATTTAAAAGTGCTAGCGGGCCGCCCTAAGCAGTCCCGCGTGGATTCCGGCTCAACATGCTTGCTGCCTACTTTTTCATCCCAAGGAAGTTGGACGACTAATTTGTAGTTGGTTAGACGGCGCTGAATGTCCTGTTGTCGTGGGACTAGTGTCGGAGGTCTCATACGATAATTCAGTGCTGTACGCAATGAAGACTATCCAAGGAGCTCTTCCAGCGGAAAAAGTAGGAGCGAGCAGCGTACCTGCTGCCGTTCAAGAACCATCTTCTGGTAGCGTGAGAGTTTTACATGGCCATTGCCCGCTGGCGCTGGGAGATACCATATGTAGGGAATCTTTTGTCATTGATGGAGTTGCAAGGGGTTGTAGAGGCAAAAGGCGTCTAGTTGGGCCTAATGATCCTGATGCTTCGTATATTTCGAACTACTTCATTTGGTCTCACATGGAGCGCAGAATGGATCAGAATTAGTTGCTACATTTCACGATGCAGAAGTAGATACGCGACCTGGAATGCACGGAGCGCAGCTAATCAAGCAGTTGGTCCGTGTGCACTGCATGGAGTATGTATTTGTTCAACAGGAGTTTCTGAGCATGCATTACCCGCCGATACTCCCTCAGTGGTCCTTCGTGGAGATGCCTTGGAACATGAGGGCGGAATTTTCACCCTTTTCGGCCTACAAAGGCAGCTGGCTGATACAGGATTCTAAAAACCTGGCTTGGTGGGAATTTGGAACGAGTAGGTGGTCGAGGTGGCGAAGGAATTGATAATACAAGTACAGAATGGGCGACTGTATTTTATATGGACGGTAGTCCGCGATAACCTCATAACGATTCGGTTTTGCGAGGCCTTCGAATGGAATTTGGTCAGGTATTTGAAGAATATGAAATGTCTCTTTTTTTTTGGATGATGTATTAGAATGAAGGCTTATAAAATTCGTTTAAGTATATGAGCATAATATATGGTTACCTGTTACCACGATATGCTAGCCATTTATTTTGATCTAAGGTAGTCGCTCTGAGACACGAGCAGTTAATTTTTTTTTCTTATTTCAACCGCGCTCCGTATCACTTTTCGAGCGCACAATAAATGATAACTTACCTTCCTCTCTTCATTCCGCGAGCTGCAGCGCCGTGCGTCCGTTGAACCCCCTCTTTCACCGTCCCAGACAATTTTTTAATTGTGATCTGGCGAATACTGTTGTTTCCTGCGAGAACTTCGTTCTCCCTCGTCCTCCTTCAGCAATCGTCATTTGCCACCTTTCCGCTTTTGCGCCCACTCTGTTTCCCCTTTCCCACTCTTAGCGACCGTCGATCGCACCCCTGTCTCTATCTTCCGCTTTTTAGCGCCCGTAGTGCGCGCCTTCGCCCTCGGCCCCCATCTCTACCTTCCCCGTGTTACCGCTTCGTCAGAGCTGTCCCACAGGCTTTAAAAACCTGTACTTCCGACTGCTCAGTCGTCTTTAATTAGCTTTCGAGCTGTTATTTATATCCGCTACGTTACTGTAGTAGGTATTACTATAGACTCTAGTAGTATTAAGATAAAAAACCTAGAAAAAAGATTTTAGGACTTCTTTTTAAAAGTAGCTAGACTCGTACTACTATATATCGGTCTTCCGATCTAGAATCTATCAACTCTTGGTGGGGTTAATTTTGAAATAGTTTTCTTTTTATTTCTAAAAAATGCCGTACCCGTTACGTCAAAATTTTAAGCCGCCTCGCCGCTGCGGTGCGGAAGACTACAGGACCTTGCTCCAGTCTCATAACAGGAGTGAGGGCGTTTAACGTGGGAGACTACAAATTATACTTAGAAAGCGACCAACTCCTAGCGCGTTGATGAGTACTATCGAATACCTACCTTGGCGTCTGGCGATAAAGTTTTCGCTCGAACCAAGTTTGATCACATTAGGTAGAGTAGGTCGTCCTCAGCCCCACCTACTCAAACAGACTCCCCTACTCTGGCTCACCCATTAATTAGCGATGGAGTAATCAAAATAGGTTTGATCAGCTGACTGCATAACATGTGGCAGGTGTGAGGCAGCCAGCTGGCCATACTTCGTCTGAAGAATCCAGCAGTATCATACCAACAACAACCGTGTCGGATCCCCGTCATGGTGGTGTTGGAATTAATACCAACGGCTCGCAAGGCGAACCGTTGGTATCTGCATCTCCTGATTCAGCATTGGACGTATCCGGACAACTTGGAACCATTAGCCAAGCTGTAGGGGTAGCCCCAGTTGGTTTTTATACGAGTTACACATCTCACCAGCCCGAAGCAGTCGGAGCTGGAACCACAGAGCCACCAGCTATGAGTGGCGCAGAGGCACTACCCCGTCGACGTTATCTGGAATAGACGGCAAGGTCGCCCAGATTACCAGCCACAATGGCTGTCGAAACACTAGTACAGCCCGATGAGCCCCCTCACGAACAGTATCTCAACATGGATGTACCGTAAAAACTACTTGAAGACGCCGAGTCGTCGATAGAAAATTATATCACAGCGTTTGAGCACAAAAAGAAGCTCAAACTAAACAGAAAACTAGAGAACTCTGAGAATTCTCTAAAGTCTAAATTACTAGCCGTCGAGAGACGGCTTTATTTAGAACTACATAGGTCTCAAAGCTACCGACTAAGGTCGCTTTAAAAGCGGTAAAGGTTCATGAATCGATCAGTATGGAACCGGGTGCCGAAAACACCCGAAACTTATATCCCTACTCCCAATGAGTAGCACGCTTGCAGTGATCCACATCGTTTCGATTACAGATTGAATATTCCAAACACCCAGGTCGGGCAGACCTCATTGGCCCCTTTAATTGATATTTCCGTTCCACCCAGGCCGAGCACGTCCAGACGGGACGCGGCATATATGGTGGAACCGGGATCTGCGAAGGTGTAACCATTTCCGGCCGCGGCTTCCTTCGACTCTCATCAGTTCGGACCCGAAGCCTCGTTCGTAAAACCAGCTAATATCATCTACATATCGTTAGAGGAATTGATCAATTAAAGCTTTTAACGGCTGAGGGACTTGACAACCATCGCGGAATCTCGCAACCTCCAGTATATGTATCGCATCATATGAAAACTACTGCGTTGAAATCGGGGATCGGTAATTTCGGTGAATTGGAACCGATAAAGCTCCTTGAGGTACTGACGACGATATAAAATAAACTCGACACGCTGAATAAGTTGAAGGAAGTTGGGGTAAGGATTCTAACGTATTTCTTGTCAGGTGAAGCAACGGAATTGTACCGCTCTCAGGTCTCCCCAACCACCCGCGCCAACGGTTTCAACCAAAACGCAGCCTGGATTTACATCTGTGACGCTCTCATCATTTTTTCCTGGCAGACGCCTTCCTTAAAGAGTCCCACGATGAAGTCCCCCGTGCAGCTCAGAAGTTACAGGAGAAAGAGTTATAGTTCGCGAGTCGCATCCAAAATGCCTCGGGAATCTGTGAGGATATGTTCGTTGGATGTTGGATGTGGCTGTGCAGTTTTTAAAGGGCCTCAACCATCAGATCAGGATCATGTTCGAGCGACCATGGCGTGCATGATCTATTTAAATAAGGGAATTATATCGGCTGTCCGTGACCAAGCCCTCAGAGAAGGCCAGTATCAGCGGGAAAATTGGTTTTTATCATGACGCGGACCATTTCCGCCACTCCTCGCAAAAATCTAGTAAATTCCAACGGCACGAAGAAATGGACAATCCTGTTGGGTTCTCCGGGTATGACGGCAATTTATTTAGCTCTTATTAACCCTCGAACCAGTCCTACCGCTATGCATATACTTGACTCGTCGCTTGACCCCAAGGCGATCCTACATAAAAATTTGACGCTGGAGGATGTTATCTTCCTGAAGGACAAGGTTGTTCCCCAGGCGACTGAAAATCTGAAGAGAGAGGAATTCAAAATAAATTTTGACCAGTAGAAGATCCCGGATGCAACGGAAGAGCAGATCCGGACCGCCTACTCAGTCATTCCGGACGACTTTTAGCAGCTGGCTTTCTGGAAATGCAGAAAGAAAGGCCAAAGCACTTCACGTGTCCCTCTCTCTCTCCGGCTCAATGGAATTTCTTCGAGTACAAATACCACTTGTACCACAAGGAGATAAATCCGGTCATCAAGGGTTGATACGAGAAGAAAAAGAACTCCGACTATCATGATGCTCCAAACCCTAGGCGTCGCCCCGGGATGCAGCTGCACTGAAAAGAGGTGGTCGACTAGGACGCGGTAGGTACAGATGTTGTGTGTACGGACGCGATGGTGGTGGCCATCGGGGTGTTGGCTACCACCGTCCCAATCTGCCGATGAGGAGTGCGAATCAGACTTTGCAGAAAAATAGTCCAATGTGTAGCAGCGTCCAGCTCCAGTGTGTTGGATACTACCTTCCCAACAATCCCATGAGGAATAAAAATAAAACCTCGCAGAATAAAATTCCAGTGCGAGGCAGTGTTCAGGTACTTCTAAATCCGAACCATTTAGAAGCTTCAAAAATTAATCAGGACCAGTAAAAAAAGGAGGGCGTTCACGGATGAGCAAAGTAAGTCCGACTGGTTTGAAGTGGCTCAATAGGCAACCCAATTGGGGAATAATTCGCGCTAGGCTCCTTCTTGGCCACCCAAAAAGAACACGGATTGTGACACCGACTCTAGTGTAGCTATTCCTGTAAACAATGATGAAAAATTCCAATATACCCCGCTTGGCTTACTTCTTTCGGATCCTGATGCTCCAGAGTCCTGGGAATTAATTAGATCGCGTAGAGCGAGAGAAAGGAATCGCTGTAGTTGCAAAAAAAATTGGAGGGCGAAGAGCACGGCTTACAGGGCAGTTTTCAATTGCGTCCGTAGTTTCAGACAGTTATCGATGAAGGCGCGATGTTACCAGAGGAAGATCAATCCAAGGATACTAGGGGTTCAGAAGAGGCTGAAACCACAGAACGAATCATAAGTCCCTGTCTGAAATTGTCCCGGCGTCACTATTTCCTCACGTCATACTATCAGTCGTCGTAAACACTAAATTCCAGTAACGAATCTGGCCGTCATCGACATGGAGCCTGGGTAAACCATGAAGTACTCCTCCAGGTGTGGTTTGAAACTAGTGCGTACCGAATTCACTTTTAAGTTGTTGAAAGTCTTTCATGCACAGTACTTAAAGGCACCAAGTTGGCTAATCGAAACATCGATGGTATCCGTTGCATCAAGATACTTTTAGACTTCACAGGAGACGCGCTGAAAATTATCAACCATGGCGACTGCCCCAATCCATTCCATATGGAAAAGGTGCGTATCGAGTAATCAGCGGCCAATGTAACCTATCAGCAAGCATCTCGAAAAAAGGATAGCCACGGGCTAAACCATATTGCCCTGGAACAACCACTGAAATTACAACCGTATGCCTAATGAAGGGTCATGGTGTCCACGGAATTACAGGGCTTGGTCGTGAATGAGCGCAAGCATGAGGTGGTGGAGCGGTACAGAGTGAGAATTACGAAAGCCGTCCATAGAGTTGCTTCAAACCAACCTTTTACGGCTTTGGTCGGAAACTTCTCCTCGGTAGATTGGTGTTTCCCCGAAATGATGGTTGTCGCATACGCCAGTTGATCTCCGATCGCCCTCATTCATTTTAAAGGGGACTTTGCGAGAGAGGTATATGCGAAGCCTACAACCATCCCACGTTGTCGTTGGAAATCAACACCCCAAACTCCAAGCAGAGCAAGAAAATGAGACGCAACTGGTGATGTCTCTAGTAGAAGGAGCAATTCAGACGGGGTAATCGGCTATAAAGCAGGCCGAAGACTTCCTAATCTCTTCCAAGTAAAGAGGCCAGGTGAAGAATTTCATAGGAGCGGATGTCGTCACAGTGGAAGCACAGAGTACTGCCCGTCCGAGATATCGCGGCAATTAAATAATGATGATGAAACGAATGTCGTCACAGGGGACGTGCAGAAAAATGCGCTTCCGAGATACGGCGACACCCAACTACTCACTGACCCTGTTGAACCTTTTTTATTGGAATAAAAATGAAATTCGCCCGAAGCAGCACACAAGAGCACGGGGCGTGGTACAGAAATAAAGGAGGGGCAGGTCGTATCTATGAAGGGGACAGCGTGCAAGTTTGGCAGGGCTTAGTGTCGTCGCCCGTGTATTTTTTGCGTCCGCACAGAGTGGCTACTGAAAAACCCCAAAAGAAGAGTTGAGGGAGGCAAAGAAAGGAAAAAAAGAAGACAAGACGAAGAAAAAGGCTTTACTTGGAGAGTAGACTTCTCTACGACCGTTGCTGCTCTCTCCCAACCGGCGGCGCCTAGCCAGCTTTTGTAGCGGCCGGGCGGGCGCCCAAGGCGGGTCGGGTGGCCCAGAACGGCCCAACGGCATGAAACCGTAAAACAAACTACACGGAGTGGCACTGGCACTTAAATTATCCTCCATAATGC
>JAVCKV010183071.1:0-17239 GCA_032274145.1 Herpochondria borealis | reverse complement strand
GGGAAGGTGTCCGTGCCACTTGGGCCTCAGTGATTGAGGAGTCAGAGAAGCCGGTCCGCTATGCTGCGCGTGTGGATGGGCAGCGGCTTATGTCTGAGATCAATGGCATGGCGCGCAAGTTTGAAAAGGGAGAGGCTGTCTCGCCCGATGCTTCAGCTGAAGTGATCCGGAAATATCTGCGCTAGTTTTAGCGCGAAACATTTACTGTGATGTCATCTCCTCGTTGTGTCCTCTTGATTGCTCTAGCGGCTACGTTGAAGACTGCTGGAGAGGTGGCTGAATTGGCTGAAGTGACGGTGATCGCGACTGCGATTAAGGAAGAAAAATTGAAGGGGAGTAACTCGCAGATCAAGGCCTCCGATCTATTGAGTGGCGGAGCCGTGACTCTACCGGATGCCTTGCAGCGTGAGCCGGGGGTTTCGGTGCCGCTGGATATTGCGGGGGGCGATGCGCTCGTGCCTTACCTAGAGGGTGGGAGTAATTCGATCAACATTCGGGGAATGCAGGGGAACCGGGTGCAGGTTTTAGTGGATGGTATTCCGCAGCCTGATGATTTTACGGCGCGCTCATTTCAGGGCGCGGGTGGTCCGGGGCGAATCTACTTTGATCCTGCAGTTTTTTCGTCCATCGATCTCTTGAGGTCTGCTTCGCCAGGGAGTGGTTCGTTGGCGGGAGCAATTGCGGGGCAGACCGAGAGTCCCTTTACCTTGCTGGGTGATTCTCTCATTGGAAGAGCCTTCAATGCGACCACGACTTACTCCTCAAACAACCGGAGTTGGAATCAACGGTTCGCGACGGCTTGGGGGAACGGTGACCTCGCTAGTAGTTTGGTTTACAGTTATCGGCGGGGCCACGAGCTGGAAAATAACAGTGATATACCGGCCAATCCATCGACCGGTGAAAGCCACGCGGCGGTGTGGAAAGTGGTGACGCGAAACGGTGGGCTGACCTTGTCACCGACGATTGACTACTTCCGCGCGACCGCCTTTACCGATCTCAATAGCATCGAGATTGATTCGCTAGTGGGGCGGACCTTCAATGCCACGAATGCTTCAGATCGCCAGCGATTCCGTGCGAGTCTCGACTTTGAATACGAGCCTGTGAGCACGAACTGGTGGGCTGATCGCTTCACCGGAAAGCTCTACTACCAGTCCTCGATCTCGGATAACCTAAACGAGCAGGGAGTCCTGACTACCATCGGCGACGTCCGGGATCGGATCAATGATCTGAATTACCGGACGGATCGTGCTGGTCTAAATTTCGGGGCTTTTAAGGAATGGGGAAATCACTTTCTCAGCTATCACTATCTCGGTGCGCGGAGTGATATTTCGGGTTCGCTGAACCGGCAAGACGGGGCTGACCCAGCGGTCGATCTTCCTAACCTCGCGCCTTCTATCGTCTGGGATCATTCGTTTTCGGTCACGGATGAGATCAAGATGGGAGATCGCTGGCTCGTGACGCCTGCCGTGCGTTTCCAATACTATCAGGTCAATCCTACCAATACGGAGGCGTTTCTCGCGCAGTCGGCTCTCCCGGTTTTTGATGAATTCGGGCGCTTGATCGGACAGAGGACGATTGAGGCCGTTGATTATGAAAACACTTTTATTTCGCCAAGTCTTCACCTCGAATTTGCGGCGACTGAGGAGGTGACTCTCTTTGGGAATTACACGCTTGGGTTCCGAAACCCGACTGCCGAGGAGTTGGCGGGCATTTTCGTTCATCCCAATAACCTCTCGATCTCGCTGCCCAATCCCAAGTTGGAGGCTGAGGATTCCCACGCTTTCGAACTCGGCTTTCGCCACGTGACCGACGATTGGAATACGGTGGTGAGCGCTTACTACAATCGCTACGGAAATTTCTTAGAGAGCAATGTCCCGACTGGTGAAGTTGTCGATGGTCTCAATGTTTTACGGACTCAGAATACGCGGGATGCTGAGGTTTACGGAGTGGAACTCAAGACCGAGTGGGCTTCGGATTACCTCCGCGCGGGAGGAAGCTTTGCTTGGTCGGAAGGGACGAGTGATGCCGGGCCGCTCAATACCGTCGAGCCATGGAAGGCGGTGGCATTTGTGGGTTATGACGCTCCTGAGCAAAAGTGGGGCGTTGAATTGGCGGGGACTTATGTCGCGGCTAAGTCGGCTTCACAAATTACCGGCGACTTGCCTGCTACTGATGATTTTTTCCTCTTGGATCTGAATGGCTACTATCGCTTCTCGGAAAACCTGGTGCTGCGCGGCGGTGTCCGGAATCTTCTCGACCAAGAATACACTCTTTGGGCACGGGCGAATCGTGGTGGAGGTCACGCTGGTGGGGTCACCAGTGGTCTCGATACTCAGCCCGGAATCAACGGGTTCATGTCGGTAGAACTCACCTTCTAAAGCGCAATCTACCGTCATGGAAAGACAAAGGATCGGCAGCAAATTCAGTAATGATAAATCATTGTTTTGTTAGTGAAATACAACGTCTTATTTTTGATTTCAGTTTTACCGGTTTCAGCTCAATTCTTGGTTCCAGATTGGCGCGGAAGTGACGACTCTTCTCATGCCGAATGGGATCAATTTTCCGACCCGAAAGCAAGGAACCATCCCGATGTAGTGAGCGATCCCGATGCAACCTTGATCTCAAGCACCACGAGTGCCTTTCGGACGAGCAGTGGGAATATTTATAGCTTCCAAGCTCCGATTTTCATGCAGTTAGATGATGTGACAGATCTCGAGGTTTCGAATGTCTTCTTGCAGTTGGGTGCCTTGGGCTCTGGAATTGATGTGAAGGGCGCGCGGTTGTTGGTTTTAGATGATCAGGGGCAAACCAGTGTCGTTTTCCCTACGCATACTTTTATCGCGAATGAAGAAGAGTTAACCGGGGAAATGGGTGGGATTGGCACGACTTACGGAATCCAGTGGGATCTGCGCGACACTCCAATGACAGGGGCTTATACCATTCTTTTCAATGCCTCTGAAACTTCGCTGAGTCTGGATAAGGTCTCGCTCGATCTTTCCGAGACTTACGTGAAAATTGAGAAGCCGGAACCATTGCACGTTCGGAGTATGGGTGATGAAATTGTGGTGTCGTGGTTCGGGAGTCGGCAGTTACAATCGAGTCGGTCATTAACGGCAGATTGGATTGATGTTCCGAATTCTACCGGAGTGAATTTGCTGACTCTGCCACGAGAGAGTGGAGCGGTTTTCTTCCGATTAAAACAATTGGTCGTCACAGAATGACAACCCTCCGTTAGTCATAATTTCTAGATCGAATACTTTTTAGTGATGATGAAAACAACGATTCAACTGCTCGCCATTTCTGCTCTCTCCTGTCAGGGGGCAGTCGTTTGGAACCCAGCTCCTAACGCTTTGGCATCTGCCTCATGGGATACCTGGACGTATGCTCCTCTGCTCGGAGAGACTGGGACAGGAAGTCAGGGCGGCGCTCAGGCGACTACCGGAGGACTGATCACGAGTAGTGATTTGGTCACGGCGGTGAGAGATTCTTATGACTCTCCCGGAGGGTTGTGAGGGAATCCTGATACCTATTATTTCCATACTGGGGGTGGCGACTGGACGGGTTCTCTTGTTCTGACTGAGGGGGTGACCTTTGTGCGTGTTAGCTACTCGCTGTTAGGGTTTAACGGAGGCTCTGCCGAGGCCTACGCGATGCCTCCGAGCATCGCGGGAGCAAGTGAGATTGGCAGCGGGCAATACGCGACGAACGATGGCGCAATCATCGGGACTGTGTTTTTTAGGGACTTCGAACTCGCCTCTGGACAGACTGAGGTTGAGACGACATTTGGTGATGTGATTTTTCAAGGCTTTCCCGGGAGCTTCCGCTCGGTGGATGGGGTGCAGTTGGAGGTTTTCAGCGAAGTGCCGATTCCTGAGCCTTCATCGCTCCTTCTTTCGGGCGTCGCGTCATTGGCTCTGTTGAAGCGCCGCCGAGGATAATTTCACTGTTGAACTGAAGTGGTCTCTCTTTGAGAGGCTGTTCTCGGAGAGCAACCTTGGGGGAGCCCAAGGTTGTTTTTTGGTTGTTAGGTAATTGAGAGCTAACCCTTCGCAATTGGGCGTCAGCAAAGGTCGGGGCGGGTGGTGCAATCTTTTGCCGAAACATGACTACTCGTCCAATTCTATTGCCACTCTCCGCCCTCGTCGTCACCGCTGGAAATCTCTCCGCCGCAGCTTATCAGGTCGTTTTCGATTTTGAGACAATTGCTGCGACCAGCGGTGCTGAACTCGGTGCCGGGCCTTCATTTCTTGATACCGTGATCGCCAATGGTGATAAGGCCTATGCCTTTATCCGTGGCAATAGTGGCGGAGCGATTGTGGAGTATGATGGTGCGACTGGAAACTCTCGCACAGTGATGAACAATGCCACTTGGGGAGGTGCGAGTGGCTCACTTTTGGGTGGATTTTATGGCGCGGCGGTCACGGGCGGTGGCTCTAGTCTCTCCTTTGCCAATACTTTTGATAACCAGGCTTACTCGGTCGATATCGGAACTGGGGCCGTGACAACACGCGTGACGTCGGGCTCCTTTGGTGCCGTTACGGGTGGCTCAGTCAATCTCACGGCGGCGAGTCATTTCACCTCTTTGGGAAATGGATATGCCTATGATGGCACGAGTGATTCCATCCTCGGTGTGGGGACAGACGATTCAGTTTCAGTGGTCATCAGCTCGGCTGATCTGACTACTCTGATGGGAAATGACACGGTGAGTGCGATGTCCGCTGCAAATGGAATACTCTACATTGGAAGCAACAGTTCTGATTCTCTCTATGCTTGGGATATCGAAGAAGGCACAGGTTCGACCTTCCTCACAACAGCTCAGATTGACGGAGTCACCGATGGCGTCGATGGGAGAGCGGGATTCGTTAGCATTCTAAGTGCTCCTGATGGATTGACCTACTTTTATGAGAGTGATTCTGACTCCATTCTTTCGATGGATGTTAATGATCCCGTCAATTCTCTCTCAGTGGTTCTTACCGAAGAGGAACTGGAGGGAGGACCCGCCGAGAGTGATACGGTCGGCCAGTTGACTTGGTATGACGGTGAAATTGGTTGGACCAATTTACGGCAAGGATTTAATGCAGTTCCTGAGCCTTCATCATCCCTTCTGGTTGGGTTAACGGCATTGGTAGGGCTTGGTTTTCGCCGAAGAGCATGAAGATTATTTTGTTAACGCTCAGTGCGGTCTCGCTTGGCGATCTTACCGAGGCTGCTGAATTTACGATCATCGGTGATCTTCCCGGTGGGCGCCGCAGTGCGGTCGCTCGGGGAGTGAGTGCTGATGGTTCGGTGGTGTGCGGCTCATCTGAGCTTACTCTGGATCAAGGGGGGGCGAATGAGGAGACGGTCACGGGGGCTTTCGTTTGGACCACCGGTGGAGGAATGATCCTGCTCCCTTTTCCTCAGGAAACCCTGGACCGACGTCGGGCCGTAGCACGGAGTATCTCGGACGATGGTTCGCGGATTGTGGGCGAAGCCCGTAATTTTTTCGGAAAGGACGAGCCCGCTCTCTGGACTCGGCAAGCTGACGGTTCCTACACGGTTCAGCTTCTCAGTCCTCCTGCTGGCAGCCCTTTCCTGGGTAATGTTTCGGCTAATCTCGATGCACTCGGGATATCGGGGGATGGCATGGTCGTTTGTGGACGTGGCCAGACAATCCCGGGTGAGTTTGAGGCCTGGCGCTGGACGGTCACTGATGGCCTTCAGCCGATAGGCAATCTCTCTGGACCTCTCGTGAAATCGGGGAGGAGTTCCTACAGCTCAGCCACCGCCGTGAGTGGCGATGGGACGCGGATCGTCGGGTTCAGTTGGACTGGGGTGACGGATTCTGGCGGGGTCACTCGGGAGGGCTTTCTCTTTGAAAATAATGCGATGGTGAGGTTGGGGGATCTTCAAGTTCCGGCCTTGAATAGCGAGGCTCATGCGATTTCCCTGAACGGTATGGTAGTGGTCGGGAAGGCACGTGATCCCGAATTTGGGTCGGTCGCTTTTCGGAAAATCGGGACAAGTGCGATGACTTCGTTGGGGAATCTTCCCGCCACCGCTTTTGCAGTTAGTGCTGACGGTTCGGTGGCGGCGGGCCGGGTTTCTACGGCGCTTGGGAGTGAGGCTTTCGTCTGGACTGAGGCCGGTGGGATGGAACTTCTTACTGAGGAGGTCACGCTTGTCGGCGGGCGACTTGAGGAGGCCCTTGCTATTTCTAGCGACGGGCGGTCGATCGTGGGAACCATCATCTATCCCGGTGAAAACGGGCAAAATGAACGTGAAGCATTCTTGCTGGTGCGAGATGCCGCCGAGCCCGATCTCGAGACGCTTGCTGGCGAGGTTGATTTGAAAATCGAGATGGTGGGAGATACGATAGGCTTGGCATTCACAAGCCCGCCTGTGGGGGTGACTTACACCCTCGAATACTCACCTGATTTGGTGAGTGCCTTTAGCCCCCAAGTTGATTTCAGCTCTGCGGGTCGTGTCGTACGAAATGTCTCTTACAATGGCACTTCTAGCTCGGTAAATCCGCCTGCTGAGCTGGTCGCAACCGAGCCCCAAGGGTTTTGGAGAGTGTCACTTACTCGACCATGAAGAAGATTCCAGTCTCAGTCTTGGTCCTGGTGGCCTCGCAGCTCATCGTGGCTCAGGAGAACGAGGTGCAAGTTCTCGAAGAGGTCGTGGTGTCCGCGAAGCGTGAAGAGGAAAAAAAGGCCCTTGATCCAAAGAACACGGGATCACGGAAACTAGATCGTGAAGAGATAGAGGCCTTGGGCGATGCCTCGGGTGATCCCAACGAACTCTTGGAGATCTTGCCCAATACGCAGTTTGACAATACCCGGGGGCGTCTCAATGCCGACACTGCTGGAGATCTCTCACCCGCTGAGGTTTCGATTTCAGGTGGGCGTTCCTATGAGAATAATTTCATGGTCGATGGGATCACAACCAATAGCCTCCTCGATGTGGTCTCTCAGCGATCATTTGACAATACGGTGGGTGATACTCAGGCGGTCTTTCTTGATGCTGATTTGCTCAAGGAATTTGAAGCGATCGATTCGAATGTATCAGCCGAGTATGGCCAGTTTCTGGGAGGAGTCATCCGTGCTGAGACCCGCGATCCGCTTGATAAATATTCGGTCACGCTTTCGACCCAGTATTCGACGAGCGACTGGGTCCAGTATCTTATTCGTTCGGAGGACAAGACGGATCCTCTTCCCGGTGAGACTCAATTTTCGAGGACTCAACACCGGATCGCATTGGATTTGCCGCTCGGCGAGCGTGTGAGTGCGCTCTTCGCCTACACCCGCGCTGAGGCGAATGTCACTCGTGGAGCTCTCTCGAGCGCCTACTTTCCCGGTGAGCGAACGCGGACCACGATTAAGGATAACTACCTTTTTAAGCTACGTTTCGAGCAGGATGAGACTTCGGTGATCACCTTGCAGACTTTGATGACGCCCTACGAAAATCAGTATTTCCGGACAAATATTGCTCGCCAATTTGGCGGTGGTTCATCGAGCCAGCTCACTTGGGCGAAGCAGCTTGAAAATTCGAAACTTAAATTTTCCCTCTCATACACCACCGCTGAGAATTCGCGTGAGGAAGATCCAAATCACTTTATCTATGCCAATACTGAGAGCATTGATTGGGTTGCGGACGTTAGGAATTCGGCGTCGCGGGGTGGGTTTGGGAATCTCGATGTCACGCAGGAGACGCTCCAGCTTGATGCCAAGCACACCTTCGAATTTGATCACTCGCGGTTTAGCTACGGACTCCAAGCATCTCAAGTTGCGGCATTGCGCTCGCGGTCTCAAACCAACTTTGGCTATCGCGGTGCGATTGAGACTTCGGGGCTCCCCATCGTAGGCGGGGATTTAAATGATGGGACGATCATTCAGAATGAGCAGTTTCTGACCGAGCGAAATGACTACCGTGCCTTTACGGCGGAAGCTGAAATTCTTCAGTTGAATCTCTTCTCGGAATACAGTCATGAATTTGAACTCGAAGATTGGCTGACCCTGGTTCCCTCGATAGGGCTTCGATATGAGTATGATGATTTCCTAGAGAATCACAATATTGCCCCTCGGACGAGTTTGCGCTTTGATTTGCCGAAAGAGATTTCTTTCACGGCTGGTTACAACCGTTACTTTGGGAAAAACCAACTGGCTTATGCGCTCCGTGAGCAAAATCCCGATAGCTTTATCTACCGACGAGCCTTCGAATTCGATGGATCGCAATTTGTGTTGGGTGATTTTGCGCTGGACCAGCAGCGGCGCTTTAGCGCGTTTGGGAGTAACGAACTCGATACCCCGTACTCGGACGAGTTCTCCTTTGCGCTCACTCTCCCGGTCCCGGAGCTGGGTGAGCTTCGGATCAAGGCGATTAGCCGCGATAATAAAAGTGGACTGGCACGATCAGAGCCGATTCCGACGACGAGCATGAACGAACTCGGCGAAACTTTTGCTTTTGACCGCTTTGAATTAACGAACCGAGGATCCTCTCAATACCGGTCCCTTTCCTTGGAATGGAGTAAGAAGTGGAAGAATCATCGCTTTTCGGCTTCGACGACTCTCTCTGAGAATATCGTCGCTCCGGGGACGGATACCTTTTTCTCAAACACAAACCTGGAGCTGGAGAATGAGCGGGTATTCTACAATGGAGAGCTTCTCGATTTTTCGGCTCTCGATGTCCAACGTTCCAATTTTAATATTCCCTTCTACATTGCTTTTGGCTGGGTTTCCACTTGGTTAGATGACCGGCTCCGGATTGGTTTCCGTGGCCGATTCCGGGATAGCTATGACACGATTAATTTCTCGGGCGATACCGTTGACGCCAGTGGTAGTCCCGGAGGAGGTTTTGATCTCTACGAGGATATCGCGCTGAAGAGTCAGTTTATTATCGATAGCACGGTAAATTATACTTGGGAGACCGAGCGATATGGCGACATCAGTTTGGACCTCAGAATCGATAACGTTTTCAACAGTAATCCTAATGTCCCAGTGAGCCTTCTTAATCCTTACCAACTGGGTCGGGCTTTCTCTCTGGGCGCAAAAATCAAATTCTAATTATTATGTTTTTAAAGAATCTCTTTCTCCTTTTTATGAGTCTTGGCGCTAGCCTTCAGGCAATCCCACTCGATGTTGCAGGTGGGAATCACCACGCCTTTGTGCTCTGTGAAGACGGAGTTGTCCTCAGTATGGGGCAGGATCTGCATGCCCCGGAAAAGGGTGGTAAGAATTATATTGGCGGGAAACTTGGGCGAGTGATTGATTCACAGGTGCTCCCTGGAAAAGATGCCGATTCTCTTTTGGCTCAGGCGAATTACAACCCTGGCAGGGGTGCAGTCCTTGGCCTTGATACAGTGGAGGTTGTCGCGATCGCGAGCGGACAGAATGATGGCGCTGCGATCACGGGTGATGGACGGCTCTTTATGTGGGGCCCGAACAATCGAGGGCAGCTCGGACTCGGCGACCAAAAGCAGCGTCGGCAAGCGACTGAGGTAACTGTTCCCGGTAAGGTGGTCGATGTCGCCATCGGTTCCGCACACACTTTGGTCGTTTCGGATGATGGAAAGGTTTATTCGATGGGAGTTGGGAAAACTGGGGTCCTTGGACATGGAAATTTTGAATCTTATCATGAGCCTAAATTGATTGAATCGCTCGCAGGTGAGGTCGTGACCCAAGTTGCGGCTGGACAAAATACACACTCACTTTTTCTGACCAAAAGCGGGCACGTCTATTCCTGCGGTTCGAATAAGCACGGTCAACTGGGGCGATCAGATTCTGAATTGAACCTGCCGGTGAAAGTAAAGGGAGAGACACTTTTCAAGTTCATCGCGGTGGGGGTTCACACGAGCTTTGCGATTGATCGGAAGGGGAGGCTCTGGGGATGGGGGAGTGGCACGAAGGCTCACTTTGCCCGGCCCACCTTAGATCGCCTTCATGAGCCAACTCTTCTTGCAAGGACGCCTCTTAATCTCGTTGCGGTTGCTGCTGGGTCTCGTCATACGGTCGCGCTGAATCAAGACGGTGAGGTCTTCACATGGGGGCTTCATACCATGATTTCTGGGCAGCTTGGGATCGGAACTCTCACTGAAAGTGTGACCTGTCTGACTCCTCAAAAAGTGAGAGTTCTCGGGAAAGCTCTCAGGATCGATGCAATGGCGAATAACACCTTCGTCACCACTGCGGACAAGGTCTATGGTTGGGGCCAGACCTCCCACGGACGGTTGGGGATGCCGGTGGTTGGCGCTCATCAGGTTAAGGATGCCAAGGGGAAGATCTTTAACATTGCGCATTCTCCGGTTGAGATTTCTCTGATTCCAAGTCCTCGCGAAAAATGACCGAATGATCGTGCAGGCGGTAAAATGTGCTAAGATCTTGGTTGAGTCTTCCGTTTAAAGACCATGATGAAATCACGTGTTCTTTTTTTCTTCGGTCTCGCTGTTTATGCGAGTGGACTGAGTCGGTTTTTCTTTGCTCCGGGTGGGGAGAAGGGGCTCTATTTTGGACTCGTCCTGGGAACGTTTGCACTTCTTGGGAGTTTGCTCCTTTCGAGGGGTAAAGTGTTACTCGGTGCTGTCTTTGGTGGCCTAGCCATTGCTTTCACCGGGGGGTGGTATATGTGGGAGTGCTTTGTGGTGAAGGGGTTTGCTGATGCGGAGTGGCGTCAGCTTGTCATGATAGTGGTCTCGCTGGGTGTAGCGGTAGTTTTGACGAGGAAGGGTGTTGCGGGGAAATAGAATGAGAGGCGGCCCCCGTCGGGGGCGCGTTTCAGGGTCTGGGTTTCGCGGGTGGCAGCAGTGAAGACCCCCTTTTTGTAGAGGTGAAATAACCGGGGGTCATGTGAGTAGATCCAAGCTCCATCGATTCGAAGGGACTTGTTTGGCTAAAGCCGTCGTCGGATGGAGCTTGGTTTTTTAGGGCTAGGCCTTTCTAAAACTCATATTTGAGGCCTGCAAATACGGTGCGAGGGAAGGCTGGCCCATAGATGTAATCGGCATCCCGGAATACGCCTTGGTCAAGGTCGTCTTGGAAGTCGTCGAGGAGGTTCTGGACTCCCAGGCTGGCGGTCAGGGAGCCATTTGATAACTTGAATTCACGAGAGATTCCGACGTCCACGTTAAAGAACCAATCACTTTTCTGCATCCGATTTCCTCTGAGATCGCCGTTGGCGGGATTTGAGAGGATTCTTGGAATATCCATGGGGCCAGTGAGCTTGCCGGTTACGAAGAGGTCGAACCACGGAGCGTCATAGCTAAAGCGTAACAGGCCGAGCGAATCTGGGACACGGGTGTAGCTGTTTGCAAAGGTCGGATTGTCGAGTGGATCTGAAAAAGAGTCGTCCCCTAGGATGAGTTGCGGGTTTTCGAACTCTAATCGTTGCTCGACCCAAGAGAACTCGACCTGCCAGTTTGGCTGATAATACCCTAAGTTGAACTCGGCCCCGAAGATTCACCGTTGGTGCGCTCGAATTCACGAACGGAGGGAGTTGCGAGATTATCGTTTGGCTCGACCACGAGGGTGTCATCCAGCCAGGTGTGGAAGAAGTTAGCCTCAAGGCGCCATGAGTCGTTGATTTGCCATTCAGGTGAGATTGAGACCGTGAGCGAGCTTTCTTCCTGGAGATCAGGATCATTGAAAGTGGTAGAGAGTTCACCTCCCACGTTGGCAATGTGAAGGTCTTCGTCGAAGACTTCGGGCGCGCGGAATCCGGTCGAGACTGCAGAGCGAATGCGGAAGTTGTCGTTTGCAGAATAGAGAATGGCGGCACGTGGCGAGAAGATCGGGTCAGACACTTCGGAGTGAATGTCCATACGTGCCCCGTATTCGAACGTCCACATGTCAGATGGCGTGTAGCGGTGCTGCATCAGGACTCCGAGATTGGAGAATGATTCATCAATCGAGCGATTGGCGGTGAGCTGCTTATCGATGATTGTTTCATAGCGAAATTGTGTTCCGAAAGTGAAACGGTGAGCTGCTGAGGGTGACCAATTTGCCAAGGTGTCGACGAAGTGGAGGTCGTCTTGGGTCGTGCCAAATCCGCGAACTGCGGTCCAAGTGGGATCAAAGAATGGTGAGCTGGAGTCGGGCGATCCAAGAGCTCCGATTCCTCCGTAGTAGGAATCACATTTGGTGCGGGAAAAGGAGTAGGCGAGACTGGTGTCGAAGGTTTCGTTCCAATTGGCGAGCCACCGGGCGGTCGTGACATTTCGTCGTGAGAAAATTTCTTCCGCGATGAGGCTTTCATTGGGCGAGAGATCGAAGGTGGAGGTTTCTCCGCCACGGCGGCTTTCATCTGAGATGAAGTAGTCCAAGCTGAAGGTGTGTCCCAAATTAGGCTTCCAAACGGCGCGCAGTCCGCCGGTTCAGAGGTCGCGCATGGAGACATCGGTGAAGCCATCACCATCTCGGTCAATGGGCTGAATGCGGTCAAAGCCGCCAAAGATGGTGGCTTTAAAAGAAGAGTCTGCATTCACGTAGTCATACATGCCGAAGGCGCTTCCACCGGCCCTTTCACCAAAGCTCTCGCCACTGACTCCGAGCACGCGGATGCTGAATTGTCCTCCCGATTTGATGGGATCACGGGGGATGAGGTTGATTACGCCGGCGACCGCGCCAGGTCCGTAGAGAACCGAGCCGCCACCTTTGACAATCTCTATGCGACCGATCAGCCCAGCCGGGATCTGCTCAATTCCGTAAACCCCGGCCAGCGTTGAGAAATTGGGTAATCCATCGTTGAGGATACCAATGTATTGCTGGGGAAGGCCCAACATCTGGATCGATTGCTGACTACAGTTTTGGCAGGAGGTATCCATGCGCACGCCGGGGGAATACTCGATGGCTTCGGCTAAGGATCGTAATCCGCGATTTTGCAGGATTTCGCGGTCGAGCACCTCTGTTCGGACAGGAGTGTCTTTCAAGGGCTCCAGCAATCGTGATCCGGTCACTACCACGGGTTCCAAAAAATCCTGAGCCGTTGCGGGCAAGGGCAAGCCAGCTACGAGAGCTCCAATCACCTTTCTGGTTTGAGTGTTCATAATTTAGACTTTGATTAGTCAAAGTGAGCGGATGCTTGTCCGATTTCTGAAGCGGTCAAGACTCTTTTGGAGCAGAGATTTCATTTCTGAACCCGTCATCTCTTAAGTCGTTTAAGGTGAGCGGCTGAACTTCTCGTATTTTGATAGAGGAGATTCGATTTTTTTTGCATTGATCAAAGAAAAGGGCGGGAAGAAGAGGTGTTTCACTCTTTCTCCCCGCCCCCCACACCTAAGTACCATCACGTACAAAGCTCTAAACGTGTGATCAAGTCATGACGTGACAACGTTGTAACAGTGATCTCTTCTTCCCAGAATTTGTTCCCACGACTCACTGACCACTGTGAGTGGGGCGGAGAGTTTGCTGGTTGTTTCTCCGAGTGAATTCAACAGCTCCAATGACCGGTGCTCGTGGCCATCAATCGTTTCTGAGATGAATCGCATCGCGTGGAGATGGCGGATATTAGCCTCAAAATGATTGCGATGTCCCTCGGAAATGAGACACCCTTGGTTTTGACTCAGGCTTGATGGTGAGTGAGCCATCGTAAAGTTTCCGTCGGTGCCGTTGACGGAAATCATGAGAGAGTAGGCGTTGATGGCAGCTTCTGCCAAGACCGCAGTTAAGGGGTTTTGGGGGATTTGTCTGACTCTGATGCGAGCGGCTTCAATGCAGCAAGGGCAAAGATTTGGTTTTGTAATTTCATCGATCTGATTGGCTTTGATTACTTTGTTTTTTGAATAGGCGTTACAGAGTAGGTGAAGCTCACGGAGAGTTTTTGGTTCTCTTGGACGAAGCGTTATTTTCAGCCCCCGGGATTCGGAAATCAGGAGGACTTCCAATGGGTTGGCTGCAGAATAGACCTTGGTGAACGAGGCGATTTTCAGCGATAGACCTGCGCCGGGAATGGTGAGGTAACCATTGACAAGGTGTGCCGAGGAGAGGTCGACTTGTGCTTTTAACGAGCAGGTGGGAGCTTGTAACTTGAGATCACACTGGGAGAGGAAAGAAAGGTTTGTCCAAAAGTCGGGGAGCTGGGTGTCGAGACGATGCATGAGTTTTGGCGTGACTAGTTTGATGATTTTCTCCGACGTGAGGTTAGCCCGAGGGCGATGGCTAGGGAGCCTAACGCAACCGACGAGGGTTCGGGGATCGCCGTGAGCGTCAAGAAACTGGAACCCGGGGATTCAGTGTTGTTAGCGAACCCGTGGAGAAAGTCGGCGCTGCCCGTTTCGTTCTTTCCAGTGAGGGCAATTGTCGGGAAGAGGTTGTCTCCGCTGATCCAATCATTGATGAGAGGAGTGACATCAAAGGAGACGAGGCCGAAGCGATCGACTGAGGTCAGTGAAGCCGGATAAGCGGCGAGAATGCTATCATTGTAAAAGGTAAGCCAGTCGCTAGTTCCTCCAGTGTTGGTATTATCAATGATCGAGGTGAGCGGATCGGCGCTGACTCCGTGGGCTGAAACGAGGAAAGGGCTATCAGCTCCCGCATCACCACCGAACCCGCCACTTTTTGAGGTGACTGTCAGGATGGCGCTGGCGACTGGAGCCGTGAAGTCGGTGAAATCATTCGGGGAGAAATTGAGGTAGATCGTTTCTGCTCCACCGACCCCGAAGGCCCCGTCATTGCTCACCCGAAAAGTAGCGCGTGCATCGCCGGAGTAACCTCGCACTTTATCAGTTCCTTGGAAGAAGCCGGAGGTCATGACGTCTTGGCTGGGTTGCAGAACGGTGCTGGCTTCAGACGGGGACATCGTTGAAATGAGGGCGACCGCGAAGGGAAGTTGGTATTGAGTCATCGCTGCGGATGCTGGGGTGTAATGGTAAAGCTTGCTGCCGCTCGGATGACAATGAATGGCTTTCTTTTGTCTGGAGATAGAATCTTCTGAAGAACTCGGAGATACGTCGTACTAGAGAAGGTGAGCTGTTCTCCTCGCCGAAACTCGAATATAATCCGAGCACTTCACGAAGTGGGCTTGAGGCATCTTGATGATCGCAAGTGCCTTTTGCCCCGCTTCTCTGATCCGGAGGATATCTCCATCAAGGTCTAGGAAATGTGGCAGGATGGGCGAGGATCGACTCACGCCACCTTGTTGAATATCTACTTTGACGACATCGCACTTGTTGAAAAGATTCAGGGTTTCTTCTCTTTCGTAGTCGAAGCAGGACGCTGTTTTATGGTCGGACCAATCATCGAGCCACATTTGACAACCTCTAAGGCAAGGCTGGTCCGGGGTCCGAGGTCGACAGTGTAGGCTTGTTCGGAGGGCTTCTGCTTCATGGCTCACCCAGGGGATTTGATCGAAGGTAAGGTAAGAGATTCCGGGTTTCGGATGAGAAGTGAGCGCAACGCGGAAGCACTGTTGAAGAGGGCACTGAAAGGCGATGAGCGTAACGTCCCGTGAGAGCTTGAGACGGCTTCGCCGATCTTTGAAATAGTTTTGGGTCTGCTTGAAACTGCCGAGCTGGATCTTAGTGAGAGTGGTGAGGCCGAATTCCTTCATCATAAGGATAGATGGTCCATGTTCTGCAAGGAGGGTGAGGGCCTTGGAGAGTTCGAGATCTACGGCGTAGCAGGCGTGAGATCTGAGGGGGCAAGTTTTTTGACATTCTCTTGATGCCAGTTTGAAGCGTCGATTCATCGGTAGCATCTTGACTCTACTTGAGGCCGAATGCTGGCGATGAATTGCGAAATCCTTATGTCAGGATCTTATCAATGACGGGGCTGCGGAAGCGATGGACGAGGAAGGGCCGCGTGATGGCGGCATCCGATTTGTCTGATACTTCTCTCGATGTGAAAGGTGGTAAAAGCGGAATGAGGGCCGCTGATTTTTTGAGGGACGAAGGTTTCGATCGCCGTTTTTCTTATGAAATGGAGGGTTGTCTGAGCGCTATATTTGTCGGCAATGACTTGCGATGAGATTGAAGCAGTGAACGCTCATTCACTCCGCCTCTTGCAAATGTCACCCTATCAAACGGAGTATCTGGAACAGGTGGAAGGGCGCCTCCAAGGGAGTCGAAAAGCGAGCTTTCGAGATGCAATGGCTGGTTTTTGGAAGACTCAGTTGCTGAAACTACCGCGGAGTCGGATCTATCGGGCTGAGTTGGAACGCTGGCAGTAGGTGAGTGGCTACGCGAGGATTCGCTTGATGACGTGGCCGTGGACGTCGGTGAGGCGGAAGTTTCGGCCTTTGTATTTGTAGGTGAGTTTTTTGTGATCGATGCCGAGGAGGTGAAGGGTGGTGGCGTGGAAGTCGTGGACGTGGAATGGGTCCTTGGCGGCGGTGAAGCCGAAGGGATCGGTCTCGCCGTAGGTGATTCCGCCTTGGATGCCGCCGCCTGCCATGAACATGGAGCCGGACTTGGTGTGGTGGTCGCGGCCGGAGCCTTGGGACATGGGGGTGCGCCCGAATTCTCCGCCCCAGATGACGAGGGTGTCGTCGAGGAGGCCGCGTTGTTTGAGGTCTTGGATGAGGGCGGCGGAGCCTTGGTCGATGTCTTGGCAACGTGACTTCATTCCTTTTACAACTCCGCCGTGGTGGTCCCAGCCGGAGTGGTAGAGTTGGATAAAGCGGACGCCGCGCTCGGCCATGCGTCGGGCCATGAGGCAGTTGGAGCCGAATGACCCGTCGGGGTTATCGGCGACTCCGTAGAGGTCACGAGTGGCTTTGGATTCGCCGGAGAAGTCGGCGAGGTCGGGGACGCTGGCCTGCATTTTGTAGGCGAGTTCGTATTGGGCGAGTCGGGTGGTGAGTTCGGGGTCGGCGACGTCGGCTTGGTGGATGTTGTTGAGCTTGGCGATGGCGTCGAGCGAGGATCTCTGGGTGGCTTTTGAGATGCCAGCGGGTGAGGTGAGGTAGTTGAGGGGCGTGCCGGAGGAGTAGAATTCGACTCCGGTGTGCTTGCCGGGAAGAAAGCCGGCGTTCCAGGCGGTTTGGGGAATGGGTTGGCCTTCGGGGCCGGAGCGCATGACGACGAAGGAGGGGAGGTCATCAGCGACATGGCCGAGGCCGTAGGTGATCCATGATCCCATGCTGGGGCGGCCCGCGATGGCGGTGCCGGTATTCATGAAGGCGTGGGCTGGGTCGTGGTTGACCTGGTCGGTTTGTTGGGTGCGGATGATGCAGAGGTCGTCGGCGATTTTCTGAAGGGTGGGGAGGAGGTTGGAGATGGACTGACCGGACTTGCCGCACTTTTTAAAGCCGACGTCGGTGCCGAAGCATT
>JAVCKV010182961.1:0-17241 GCA_032274145.1 Herpochondria borealis | reverse complement strand
CTTCTGTCTAACTTCATTAAGTTGTGCTTATGAAAATCAACGTGTAATTTTAAATATCCTCCTTGCTTTATTTCGTGAAATCCACCTCCTTGAAAATATGGATCAGGAATTAATGTCTCTTTAATTCCTGTTAACTTTTGCAAGAACTCAAGAAACGGTTGTGAATTAAGAAAAGAGACAAATGATCTTGTGACTGGACCAAATCTATTTATTCCACTGGAAGCATATTTGACTTCATTAGGATTAGAATAGTATATGTCTTCTTCTTTGTCTAGTCTTGGGAATTCCGAAAGAACTTTTAGTAAAAGGTCTTTATTGAAAAAATCTTCAAAACTAATGTTTGGAAAAGGAAGATTATCATTATATTGATTATACATTTCATCTCCTAACTTTTTAAGTTTGTTTTCTGATATTGTAGTAAAGTCCATATTTTTTTGTAGATTTTATCTAAAAATTCTGATATACCATCTTCATAATCTATCTCTACATCTTCGGATATTTAAAACAGCATACTCTAATACTTGGTAATGTTTTAATGGATAGGCTTTTAATCGTTTGTTTACAATTGTTGTTCCTTACTTCTCTCATTTTAATAGAAGTAATTGGATCAGGCTCCAATGTGTAGATGTCAAAGGTTGCAAGAGATCAAAGTTTTATTTACCATCTAGGTAAGCGTTCACTTTTTTTTGGAAAAAATAATCAAAAAAACAAACGCATTATCTAACCAATGTTATTGATCCTTTAAAAATTCTTTTCTCACCACTTGTATATTGCAGTTCGATCATATATGTATACACGGAGTTCCCCAAAGGTTGCTTATCACCGAACAATCCTTTCCACCAATACTCATGGCTATAAGAATCCATTGGAAAATTATATTCCCTATAAACTAGCCCTCCCCATCTGTCAAAAATTTGATATGATAAAATAGTGGCGCCAAGTCCTTCTTTCATAAATATTTGAAATTCATCATTTTTACCATCATAATTTGGAGAAAAAATATTAGGTATATAAACTTCATACTTCTCAGGACAGGTATTATTAAATTCAGGCTCATCTGGGCTAAAGCATTCCCCACAATAATCAATGATTGCAAATCCATTAGGGACACCTGCACAATCACATTCGGAGATTAAAGTTTCTATCTCATCAATAAAAGTTTTAGAACAACCTTCATTTGTAGTAGCAGTTAGACTAACGATCCAGTTTCCTGTGTTTTCATAATTGTGCTCAGGATTAGATTCTGTAGATGTATTCCCATCACCAAAATCCCAAGCCCATTCACTAATTTCGGATTCGTCGATAGTAATTGAAGGATTAAATAAAACGACTGGGTTAGCGATACACAATTCATAATCATAATCAAAAACTAAATCAATAGGCGATATAATATTAACTTCTATAAAGGCAGTATCGGAGCAAGCTGTTTCTGGGTTTACAGTCATAAACCCTTCATAAGTACCTACATCAGGAAATGTAACGACTACATTTTCGTCATCAAAAGTAAGCGACTGATTATTCCCTAAATCGAAATACCATTCATATTCTATTATATTTTGTGAGGAACTACTATTTATAAACTCAACTGTTAAGTCATTGCAGTCTTCATAAACGTATACATTAGTAAGATTAAGGACATCTGAATAATTAGCCAATAATGCTTCATTAACAGGATTACAGATTGTTGAATTAAACTGATAATCTCGTTGAACTTTACTTAAAAGTTGTCCATTTCGATACTCTTCAACACAAATTCCGACAACAAATTGTCCCTGTGTATTTACTATTCCTGACATCGTGCCTGTAGTAGGATTAATAGTTACTTCAGGGCTACCACCCATTGGAGAAGCTACGGTATAAGTGGGGGAAGTAAACTGAACATTATTATAAGGAGGCGGGGCATCAGGATTGGGTGCATTATCCAACATAGTTCCACCTAACAAAGGACTACAAAAACTATATACCAATAAATCTCCATCTGGGTCCGTAGCAGTATTATCTATGTTTAAATTTCTACCAACACAGATTATTGATTTTGGTAAATCATTGAATACTGGGCTTGAATTGCAAAAAGATTGAGCAGAAGGTAATAATTCGATACTGTAAGTCGCTCCCGATTCACCTGGGTTTGCAATATTGACAATGGCATTACTCCTACAGCATCTTTGATAAACGATATGATAACTTTCTGTAATTATTGGTAAATCTATAGAAAAAGTATACACACCGCTTTCGCTACAAATATTTGACGGTATATTAATACAGGGATCGTTTGCGTCATAACTTATGGGTTCTATATCCGGCCAACCAAGAATAACATTTTGATATACTGAAGTATTATTACCCTGATAGATAGAGACAGTACCAATTGCAGGTCCAACAGGACTATCAAACGCTGCTCCATTTGTTGAAGAACAATCTCTGTAGACGGTTAGCGTAAATGTATATGCTCTAGTGCCTGACGTCGCACCATCTCCATTACAAACGTAAGTCATTTCACCCCCAATGATATGGTCACCTTTACAAGTAACTGTTCCAGTAATGAAAATTAAAAACACTAAAAAAAACTTATTGAAAATGTTCATTTTTATTTATCTTTTCTAACTAAGCACAGTAGTATAAATACTATGGCTTTTTATAGGTCATTTATTCTACAGTGCTTAAGTACCATTTAAAAATTACGCTTAGAAACTAATTCTTTGGTTCATGAAATCAATTAACTATAAATTTTTTCACCTGAGTTCTTTCTTCAGGTTTCGAAAGATTTATAATTCTTAAAACATAAATCCCTTTGTTGTAATCTAATATCGACATTTGATGGCTCTGATAGCTTTGTTGTATTTTAGAATTAGAAATTAGCCGTCCTGACATATCATAAATCTGAAATAAATATTCATTATTCTTTCTAAGGTTATTTATTTCTACTAATTGATTTGCATAAATTACTGTAATAATATTTTCTTCAGGTTGTTCTAATGATGTAAATATGAGGTCTCCGTTTTCCATCAAAACACTATCAATCCAACTTCTATATTGAGGGACTAAGGTATACACTCCAGGAAAGTCAACGGTTGTTACATCATGTTCTCCTCCTGATACAATGCCTACCTGCTTTGAAATACCATTGTTATTTTTATAAAACAATGGTCCACCACTATCTCCTTGTGCGGCACCTACCTGAGTTTGGCCTACAAAATATCCAGCACAAATACTTCCAGTCAGGTTTCGTTCATAAAAGGAAGGAAAGATAGAAGACTCGTATAAAGTTTTACAGGTATCTCCATCAATAAAATAGCAATCAGCATGTCGTAAAGTCTCTACTCCTTGACCTCCTTGTACTGTTTTACCCCACCCTACTATATTTGCAGGCATTCCATGAGCAAAAGAAGATAAGTCATTCATACTAGCGAGGGCAACAGGGGTAGTATTGGATGGAGAAACTAACTTCATCAAAGCAATATCTGGTCCTCCTCCTCCACTACCAGATACATAATCTTCATGAATAAAAATTTCTTCTACTTCAATTAATTCACTAAAAGGTTCAAGTGTATTTGGGTTATTTACAATAGAATTAATGATCACTCTGTCGATATTTTGTGAGGATGGAGTTGTGCCGATACAATGCGCTGCAGTTAAAACCCACGAAGGATGAATTAAGGAAGCTCCACAAAAAGATTCATCAAAGTCAGATACTAAGGCAACAACCCATGGGTATTCTTCTGCATCTACCGTATTTCCTCCAACAACCCTTAAATCAGCTTGTCCTTCATTGCTTTGAGCCTGTAGTTGAACTCCAAAACAACAAACTAGAATGATAACAGTATATATAAATTTCATTTTATTATGATTTTGATCTTTTTGTAATTTTGCCTTTTAACATTCTCTATTATTAAGATTATTTTGCAACTTATTTTTATCTGGTTACTTACTTTGTGTTCACTAATATTTTTTTGTTAACATTCCATTCTTTGCCTTCTATCAATACAGTATAAAAACCAGCTGGTAAATGAGAACAGTTTACTTGAGTAGATTCAGCATTATCAGAAATATTTTCAATTTTTACTTGTTTTCCTAGGGCATCAAATATGCTATATGATAGTGCTTTTGAAGGTATATTTTCAAAAGAAAAAATCATATAGTCTTGTACTGGATTGGGATAAATATTAATGTCAACAAATTTTGCATCAAGATTATTTGTTGAGGTAGCAACAGGATCCAATTCTTTTCCTATAAGCAAAGTGACAGGTGATCCTGCTACGCTTAGCGTATTTAAAATTGTTTTATTTTCGAGATCAACAATATATAAAACATCATTTATTTCATCCACAACATAAGCTTTAGTTCCATCTTCACTAATGGTTATACCTCTTGGATAGTAATCCTCATCACTTAGGTCAAGTACTTCATAAGTATTTGAAGCAATATCAAAAACGTAAAATGTTGCTTTACCTGATATACATAGAGAAGAACCGTCTGGGGTCATAGCTAACTCAAGTAATTGTTGAGTGCCAAAATCAATAGTATTTGTTATAGTATTATCTGAGGTGTTCAAAAACTTTAAATCTCCGTTAAAGGTAGTATAGTAAATTGTTTGTCCATCCATACTTAACTCCATTCCATATATTTCATCCCCAACACTTATAGTTGTAATAACCATATCTGTATTAACATCTATCACCGTTATATCTTGACTAAGAGCATTAGCAACATAAAGGTAATTTCCGTCAAGGGACAACAAAGTCCAAAGTGCCCATTGCCCTGTTTCAATTTCACTTAAAACTTCAAAGTTCTCTGTATCAAAAACGGTAACCTTATTTAATTCCATATTGGAGACATAGAGCTTACTCCCATCGGAGTTTAATGCACAAGTACCTGGTCTTCCTCCAACTTGAACCGTTTCTACAACGGTGTCTGTATTTCGGTCAATAATGCTTAGGGTACCACTATTAGCATTGGCAACATAGAGTGTAGTATGATCATGGCTTAATGTAAGACCAAAAGTAGCTTCACCTGTAGTGATGTTGCCTATTGCATTATTATTGGTGATGTCAACCGTAGATAATTCAGTCCCCCAATAGGTACCAATATAAACAGTTTGTGATTGTCCAAGTAACGCTATAAAAATCAGAGAAAAAGTAAAAATTCCTTTAAGTTTAGATATAGTAAAATTAATCATTGTTAAATTTTTTTATTATTTTTTTTAAAATAAAGCTTGCAAGTCCCTTAGGATACTTGCTTATCAAATCAGTATTATGAATACTTATTTTTTTGAGACAAAAAATGCTTACACTATTTTAATTTAATTATTTTGAGTGGGTTTGAATATTTACCATCTGGACTTATTATAGAAAGAACGTACACACCTTCTGGTACAAATCCCAAATCTAGAACATTCGAATCAAGAATTTTCTTCAAAATAGGCTGACCTGTAATAGAGGATATTGATACTTTATCCTCACCTACAGTAATACCTTCTAAATTAATGAAATCATGAAAAGGGTTAGGAGACAGACTCCATTCATCTTCATTTAAAGACAAGTTGTTAGCGCTTGTTGGAGAAATATCTAAGTCGTTAATATACCATCTAAATGCTTGATATGTGATTAGAGTAGCCGGATCAAATGTCTCATCCATTCCAGCCAAGTCTATTTTACCATCATTATTGAAATCTCCAGTAACTATATAATCCAAAAAATCCCATGAATTGTCTATAACAGGTACAGATGGAGGCTGTAAATCACCTACAAATATTGGTTCAGCATTAAAATCAGGTTCCGTCTCATTATTATTTATAAAGTACCGAATAAAACCGGCACTATTTGATACCACTAAGTCAAGCGCATTATCATTGTTTATATCGACAAACCTCATTCTAGAAAAATAGTCATAATCTATAGGGTCGCTGAGTATAATTTCAGGTTGACTAAAACTTAAATCTGGATTTTGCATCCATACTACTACTTGAGAAGGAGAAGGAGTTGGAGATGTTCCTGGATCACTTACAGCGGTGATATCCAGTAAACCATCATTATTAATATCCACTATTTCTAAATCTTTCAAGAAAGGGACAGAATTGCTAATCGTCAGCGTCTCAAAGTTATTGGAACCATCATTCACTAAAAGCTTGATTTCATCCTCTTGCATCGTATTCGCAGGATTTAAATATTTATAGGTAACAAACAAGATATCCATGTCACCATCTTGATCTATATCTCTAACATCCATCGTGTTTGGTCTTATATATTCAGGAGAGGCTGTCTGATAATCTGCCTGATAAGCAATGTTGTAGGTAAAATCATCATTATTTCCTTCGTTTACATAAAATTCAATTCTAAACCATTGCCATGCTTCTTCACCAACAATATCCATATCTCCATCTCCATCTAAATCAACCATAAATTCACCCGAAAGAGCACTATATTGTGGAATCGTATTAGTTATATTTAGCTGACTAGTAGTAAAAGATCCTGTCCCGTCATTTGTAAATAAATGACGAACCCCAATTTCCAAATCATTATCATAAACTGTATTAATAAAATCTAGATCCCCATCATTATCAAAATCACCTGTCGCTGGTGCAAATCCAGGTACAATATTAGAATTTAGATATTGTGTTGAAAAAGAAACGGGATCTGTTTGTTGATTAATTAATAATACTAACTCGTCCAATTGAGGAATGGATGAGCCTAGAATATCATCGTAACCATCCCCATTAAAATCGCCAACCACACCATGCTTTAGATTAAATGAAAAAGATATAGAATCTTCAAGAAAATGATTCTGAGCCAGAGAAAAATTCAAGAATAAAACAGAAATAAGGATTGTAAAATTTAATTTCATATTAATTTTTTTTTTTTAAAAATTGATTTAAAAATTAAGACTTCGAAGTCTTTCATAAGTATATAGATATATCTTTTCCAAAAAGTGACACTTAGCTACGTTTTAAAAAAAAAATTGGCCTTCGATAATATTTTATATTCAAATCGTAGGAAATAATAGACTTACCACTATTGAAAAAGCCACTTCCAAAATGAATTGAAAGTGGCTTTAAACTTACATTTGTAAGTACCTTGTTACGCTTGGATAATCAATATTTTAGATTTCTTCTTCCTGCTATCTGAATGGGGATTATTTGATTTTAAAATGATGCACTTTTAAACTTTGTTAAAGATTATTTGAATAAATCCAGAATTATTCCAGCCTGTATTCCCGTTAAAACTGAAGAGAATTTCATGTCATCATAGAACGCTGAAGTTCTATAATTTTGAAACCTAAAATCTGGACGTATTTGAATTTTTAAATTCTTTTTTAGATTGTAATTTAAATATGGGCGAAAAAGATAAGAGATATAAAAATTAGGACGAGGCGATAAATTATTAATATCACTAGAAGGAAAATCAACCACTTCCAAATTATTATTCAAACTTCTTCCTCGTTGTGACTTTAAGAAATTAAGCCCAACTCCAATACTGGTACCCAATTCAAACTTTCCTTTTTGGAATTCCATACCTAGAAGAACTGGAACAGAGAAAAAAGAATGCTTATTCTGGTGTCTCACAACTCGTTGATTGAATTGATAAATATTAATATTTTGAGTGGTTTGAAAAATAGTATCCCAAGAGGTTTGGTAATTGAACTCTTCTACTGAACGAACATATTCAAAACCACTTGTTACATTTAATTTTTTAAATAAATTAAGGGTAATTTCTACAGATGCAGAATGACCAAGTATAGGTTTTAACCCTGAATTAATAAGATTTTTTCTAGTTTGATCATCAGTTGAATTACTAGTTAATTTAGAATGCAATAAATGAGTTCCAATAAAAAATCCTATATCAACTTTTCGTTTTTTCTTATAGTAGGGGATAAGGTTTTTATTTAAATCCAAAAATAAGTCAGATTGATTTTGTTCAACAAAAGAAAAAATAGAAGGAATTGCAGGTGTGATTTTCTCTGTTTTTTCCGCAACTACCAAAGGAGTGTTTAACGGTTTGTTACTTTGCTGAACTTCTTCGTTATTTTGTGTTGCAATGATTACATTTTCTATCTTTTCAACTTCATTATCATTATCATTGTTATCATGTTTGTAAATAATTTTAGAATTATTTCTTCCTAAAGATTCAGCGTTATTTTTAGTGGAAACATTATTTACAATTGTTGATTTCAAAGAAGATTGAAAAGTAGAATCCTCTATTCTATTTTTAATAGTTGGTAGGGTTGAGTTTTGATTTAAATCATTTTTCTCTACATTGACAGCATCTAGTTTTTTATTCAATTCAACAATTGAATTTTGTAGTGCAATATTAGTTTTACTATTCTGAAAATGTGAACCAGAAATAAAGCATAAGAGTAATAAACTAGCTGCTAAAAGAAAATAAATATAAAATATAAAGGCTCTTGGTTTATCTTCTTTAACCTCCTCTGTGATACCTGCTTGGATATTATTCCATAATGCATCCTCGTCCACCTCAGCAGTATCATTAGATAACTCTAAGTTATTTACACGAGCTTTTAATTTATTTAAAAAATCATTCATAACTATTATTGTTTGAATATATATTTTTTACAAAATTCATTTTTGTCTGTGATTGTTTTATCCAACCATTCTTTTGCTCTTGCCAATCGCTTACGAGATAAAGAGACTTTAATATCTAACATTTCAGAAATTTCTTGATGCGTAAATCCATCTAGGAAAAATAAATTAAATATTTGGAAATAGGAAAAAGGCATTTGTTCCAAATATTTAATAACCTCCTCATTGCTAATTGTATCAATAGAATTGGGATCAATGGAAGGTTCATGCAAGTTAATTATTAATTCTGTGGATGAGTTTTTGGTATTACGTTTATTAAAAGCTAAGCAAGTGTTAATTGTAATTCTGGAAGACCATGTTTTGAAACTAGCCTTAGTTATATCGTATTGCCCTAAATTTTTAAATAAACTAATAAAACTTTCTTGAAGCACATCTTGAGTATCATTCTTATTCCATAAATAACGTCTGCATATAGCAATCATAGAAGGGAGAAGCTTCTGGTAAAGTTCTTTCTGTGCTTTTGGATTCTGCTCCCTGCACTGTAATATTAGATTTAAAGTGATTTCTCCTTTCAACATTTAATAAATATTTGACTACTTAAATTAATGATATAGGGTAACGTAAGAATATCAAGAGTTTAGTTAATTTGTTTGAATATTAATATAAGTAAAATGATAGTTAAGTAACTCTAATTTTGAAAACTAAATATAATCATGCTAAAATTATTCCTTAATGTTTCAAATTAGAGTTACTAACTTAACCTAACTTTGCTTTTTAAGGACTGCTAATTATAAACAAAGACAATCCATATCTAAAATTCCAGTAACCAAAACAGTATCCTGATTATAATATTGGCATGTATCACTAATATTTAATTGCCATGTTGGACAATCATAAATAGAACTAGAACCAGTACATTGACAATCAGAATCTATAGTACCTGAGTTACCTGCAACAGTAGTACAAGCATCACCAATATTTAATTCCCATAATGGACAATCATAATATTCAGGGCATTCACAATTAGAATTTACAATACCTGAGTTACCTGCAGCAGTAGTACAAGCATCTCCAAAGTTTAATTCTAATGTTGGACAATCATAATATTCAGGGCATTCACAATCAGAATCAAGAAGATTTATATTACCTAAAGATGTAAGACAAGTGTCACCAACATTTAATTCCCATGTTGGACAATCAAAAACAACCGTATTTGTTGTTTCAGTTTCATCAATATCCTCTTTTCCACAAGATGAAAGAATACACAGAGTAAAAAACATGATTGCTAGGAGTCCTAATAATTTTGAATTATTCATTTTAATATTTTTTATTATTTTAATAAAATTGATTTAAAAAATTAAGATTTCGAAGTCTTTCATAAGTATATAGAAATGTGGCTTCCAAAAAGTGACACTTAGTGCAGTTTTTTTTTGAATAAATAAGAGAATACAATTATTTTAAATTTTGCTAAGGGTGATTAACAATAATTATGCACTTTGGACTTAAGATCATATTTGATCTTGGCTTGTTCTAAATACCACTAAAAGGAATTTCTAAGGAAAGTCTGATGGGGAAGTTACTACCAGAGAACTAAATTCAATGTAATCAATACTTTTTGTTGATAATTTTCTCTATTAGATGAAAACCATTTGTCAAACTATTTTTATCATAAAATTTAGAATGGCTTGTATTTGTCAAAAAGGAAAAAGTACAGCTTATTCTATTCTCAATTTTTATTGATAAATAACGATTCTTATAATTTAATTAAAAATAGATAACGTATTGATTACCATTGTTTTATGTATTGGGATTGTAGTGTAATAGGCTTACTGAAAAGTTAGAATATTCTTGAAAAGCGTGATTTTTTGTATTTGAGTAATGCTAATTATAGCTCTATTATTACGATTAAGAATTTATTGGTTTTTGATAGTACTATATAAAACTTGAAGATGTTTATATATTTAATCTCTCTAAATACTACCTCATAATCAATTCTTTCACTTTATTTCTTCAAATTGAAAAATATATTCATAAGTGTAACATTTTCGGTTTTCAGGTTAATATAATATTGTAAGCATATTTATTCTAGGTCTTCGAAAAAAATCATCAATACCGCTTAATCTTTGACGAACTTTTGATTTAAACAATCATCTAATAAATTTAAACTAAAAAAAATGAAAATCATTATTAGTACATTTCTCTTGTCTTTCTTTATTACATCAGCATTTTGTCAAGAATGGATGCAATTAAATGATGTACCATTCGAAAAATACCAAGCACTATGCGGAGTTTACGAAGGTAAAGCATATCTCTTTGAGGGTGTACATGAAAATCCAAATAGCTCAGAGAATAAAGAAGTATGGCAATATGACCCAATAGATGATGCATGGACGCAGCTAGAGAATACCCCTTTTACCGTATACCAATCATCTATAGGTGTTAGTGTAGGCGATAAATTTTATTTAGGATTTGGTGTAGGTGCCGATTATATCCGTTCATGGCATGTTTATGATTACAATACACAAATGTGGTCTGATTTGCCTGATGCTCCGATAGGATTTTCATTCGGAACCATGCATCACTCAAATGGTAAATTATTTGTTGGTTTCGGGGAAAATCGTAACGAATGGTATTCTTTTGATTTAGCAACTAACACTTGGGAAGAAAAGGCTACGTGTCCCACAACTGATATTCATGAGTGCTTTTCATTTGTTTTAGGGGATTATATTTATGTCGGAGGTGGTCATGAGGCAAATTCTTGGTATCGATATAGTGTCCTTAATGATACATGGGAAACCATCAATAATGATTTAGGGGCGAGACATGTAGGTGTTTCGGTACAGACCTCATCAAAAGGATACGTAATTGGAGGAGATAAAAATACGCATTCGGCACCAGTCGATGAGGATGAATACTTTATGTCTTACGATCCCATCGCAGATTCATGGACTTTTATTAAGGAAAGTCCTGATGGGCCGAGATCTTGGTCTATGTCTTTTATTATTGATGATTTTATCTATTATTTCGGAGGCGCAGAACCGGAGAATAATTTTTCATTTCCAACTACAATGTGGAAAATTAAGTACGATGAAGTCTCTGCGATATCTGGCATAGATGCTAATGCAATAGCTATGGATATTTACCCTAATCCAGTAGAAAGCATCATCAATTTAAATAGCTTACCAAATACGTTCAATTCGAATGAAAAATACCATTATCAAGTATTCGATATTAATGGGAAATCTATACACTACGGAATCTTAAAACAAAATCAAATTGATGCGACAATCCTGCCACCTGGACAGTATGTCTTGATGGTTCAAGATACAGATTCTATTTATTCAGCAAAATTTATTAAAAAATAACAGCTAGAGTGGGAGTAATTCGCTGTAAAGTAGAGATCTACAAATGCCTCCATCTTATAGCGAATTACTTCAAGATGCCTGCAAAATGGAAACAGTATATAAATAATGCATAATAATATTACGAAGAAAAATATCATCGAAAGTACATGCAATACAAAATCAAGATAATGAAGATAAAAATACCTGTTCTAATTTTATTGAAGTTGTTTATATACGATACAGCATTTACACAAAATAAGGGGGATAAAATTTTTGATCCAACTTTTTTACATGAACTCAGGATCACCTCTGATACAGAACCTGATTTATATAATTTGATGGAAAGTCAAATACAACTAACTAATCGACCATATCATTTAACGACAATGGAATTTGACGGAGAAGTTATTGACTCCATTGGCATAAGAGTACGAGGTCTTAGCTCTACAGCAGGAGAACATATTCCAATGAAAATTGATATTAATCAATTTGTGCAAAATCAGCGATTCGATGGGATAAAAAAACTCAACTTAGTTAATCGTTATACTGACGAACATCATCAGAGAAACAGACTATCATATGAGTTATTTAGGAATGCTGGTATCGCTGCACCTCGTACTAGCTATGTAGAAGTATATATTAATGATGAGTTCATTGATGTCTATTTGTTGTCACAACAGATAGACAATATATTTATTAAAGACCATTTCTCAGATGAGGGAAGTTTAGCTAAATTTGGTTTTGATATTGGGCAGTCTTCATTTGCACTAAATCTCAAATATGGGGATGATGTTTTTGAGACATTTCTTGGGTCTAGTACTAATAGACTCGACTTGGTAGACCACAGAAATTATTTTAAATTCATAGCAATTAATCATATATTAAACAGCTTCGATAATTTTCCTGAAAATAATTTTTACGTTTTCTACAGCGAGAAAGAAAATATCTTCCACTTCTTACCATGGGATTACAATTATATATTACAGCCTGATATAACGGCATTCCTATCTCTAGAACCAGAATTAGATACTGAATTGATTTGGAATAACCCAACAATGAAAAATGCGTATCTGGAAGTAGCTTGTGAGCTATATAATTATCTTTTAAATGATGCTTACTTAGATAATCTTATGCAAAACAATCAAAGCATAATTGAAAGTAATATGCAGGGAGCTACTGTTAGTGACTATAATGGTCTGAAGTTATTGTTAATGGATAGAATATCTTGGCTACAGAATCAATTAATAGCTGAAGGTTATAATTGTGGAGACTTTTCATACCCTCACCAAACGGGCGATTTAGTCATCAATGAGTTCGTAGCCAAAAGCGACAGCATCGGTGGCATCCAAGAACCAGACGGAGGCACACCTGACTGGATAGAGCTATATAATAATACGGATGAGGATATTGTCTTAAATCATCACTATTATCTGAGTGACGATATACATTTTCCCAAAAAATGGAATTTCCAAGAACCTGTCATCATCCCAGCGAATGGCTATCAAATAATCTGGGCAGATAGAGATGTGCATCAGCAAGGGGTTCATTCTAATTTTAAAGTAGAGAAATCAGGTGGAGACCTGATGCTTGTTTATGAAGATATGACCATCATAGATCAAGTCTCTTATACGGAACAAGAACTTAACAAAGGCTACGCAAGAGTACCTAATGGGACAGGAGATTTTGTCATACAGAATCATACTTTTAATGGAGATAATACAACGGGGACTACTTCCACAGATAAAATTAACTACAATAACCTAAGGCTGTACCCTAATCCTACAACTGGCAAGGTATATTTTACTTCTGATAATGAAGTATCAGAAGTTTCTTTGCATGACAGTATGGGACAATTACTTAAAATTTTAACGCTGAAGAATAATCAAATTAGTTTATCTGAAATGCCAAAAGGGATTTATTTTCTTTATGTTAAGACAGAAGTAGGAATGAGTGTTCACAAAATCGTAAATCAATAAAATAGCCTTTCATTTTTTCAAAAAAATAGTATTTGATGAAACAAACATTACCTTTCTTTATTATTCTGCTATTCACTATCTCTCAATCGTCTTACGGTCAAAATAAAGGCGACAAGGTTTTCGATCCATCTATTCTGCATGTAGTGAAGATCACTTCGCAAACACAAATTGACCTTTATGAAGCTATTCAAATGGACGGTTTTTCTGCTGGTCCTTTTGGTGATACACCACCCTATTACATGATCAATATGGAATTTGATGGTGAGGAAATAGATTCGATAGGTATAAGATCAAAAGGTCTTTCTTCTAATTTTAATACCGAACAAGCACCAATGAAGATTGATGTCAATGAATATATAGATGATAGGACTTTCGATGGTATTAAGAAATTTGGGTTTACAAATAGTTATGCGGACCCCTACAGACAAAAAGATAGAATCGCTTATGAGTTGTTTCGTCGTTCTGGTATCGCAAGCCCTCATACATCCTACGCAGAAGTCTATATAGACGATGATTTTATCGGAATTTATTTATTAGTAGAACAAATCAATAAAGATTTTATCAAGCAAAGCTTTTCTGATTCAGGGAGCTTACGAAAGTTATATGAAGTTAAATACGGTGATGATACGTTCTTTGGAGCTACTACGACATTGGCTAACTCGAAATTTGACATAAGAAACTATTTTAAATTCGTATTAATCAACGAATTAATAGACGCTAACGATAATTTTCCAGTAAATAATTTTTATACATATTATAGTGACAAAGAGGAAATTTATCACCACTTACCTTGGGATTATAACCTTTGTATGGACTTTTCAGACCCAGATTTTAAATTTAGTTCAGTATACTCATCGGATGAAATTTGGGTTAACCCCGAAATGAAATTAAGTTACTTAGAAGTTGCCTGTGAACTTTATAACTACCTATTAGATGATGACTACATTGAAGAATTGATTAATAGCAATCAATCAATTATCCTAAGTAATACACAAGGAGCAACGGTGGATGATGCAAGTAATTTAATAACTTACATAAACGATAGGAGAATCCAATTAGGCGAAGAACTACAATTAGAAGGTTATAATTGTGGAGACTTTTCATACCCTCACCAAACGGGCGATTTAGTCATCAATGAGTTCGTAGCTAAAAGCGACAGCATCGGTGGCGTCCAAGAACCAGACGGAGGCACACCTGACTGGATAGAGTTATATAATAATACGGATGAAGACATTGTCTTAAATCATCACTATTATCTGAGTGACGATATACATTTTCCCAAAAAATGGAATTTCCAAGAACCTATCACCATCCCAGCGAATGGCTATCAAATAATCTGGGCTGATAGAGATGTGCATCAGCAAGGGGTTCATTCTAATTTTAAAATAGAGAAATCAGGTGGAGACCTGATGCTTGTTTATGAAGATATGACCATCATAGATCAAGTCTCCTATGAGGAACAAGAGTTGAATAAAGGCTATGCAAGAGTCCCTAATGGGGTAGGAGATTTTGTCATACAGGATCATACTTTTAATGGAGATAATGATGTGATGACTTCTACTAATTTTATCAGTCAAAGCAATATCGTACTATATCCTAATCCAACAATTGACAGAATCAATATTACAAATAGTGATTTTATAGATGACCTATCAATTCACAGTAGTACAGGTCATTTACTTAAAAATTTGACCGTCATAAGCGGTCAGATTGATTTAAGTGATATACCTCCAGGTATGTATATTTTATTCATTCAATCTGGTGGCCGCAAGCTAGCACGCAAAATTGTAAAAATGTGAGGTAGCACGTAGGCAATAATTCATTAGATACAAATATATAGTTACACAAAAAATTTGGAAAATCATGTTTAATTATTCGACAAATAAAATACTCATACTTTTTATTTCATTCTTTAGTTTATCAGAAATAAATGCACAAGAGTGGATTCAATTAAATAATTCCCCATTTGAAAATACTGCTGGTGGGATGTCATTTGCTCATGAAGGGAAAGGATATGTCTATCACCCCAATCATTTTCTAAATTATGATATACCTAACTCCACATGGGTTTATGATAAGGATTCCGATAGTTGGACAGAAAGTATAGCAGAGAATATTCCGGAGAGGAGAGTTGAAATGTTCAGTTATAGTGGTGGCTTGGGATTCGTTGGATCTGGAATAAAAGATGAATTTGAAATAACAGAAGATGAGATTCCAAGTATATGGACATTTAATCCAGTTCAAAATGAATTTACCTTTTTAACAGATGTACCTTCTCCTTTCCAATTCGAATTCCTAATATATGGAGGAGCTTTTACCGTACACGATAACAAGATATATACGGGAGGTGGATTTAATTGGAATAGTTTCTGGTGGGCATATGATATTAGCACTGACACTTGGGAGCAAAAAGCAGACCTACCAAACATGGATGCACATCGTTGTGTTACATTTGGGCTTGGAGATTTTATTTATGTACTAGGAGGTCATTTCGCGCAAACAATGTACAAATATGATATTGTAAATGATAACTGGATAAGTCTTAGTACTGAAAACGGAGCAAGGCATGCCTGTACCTTTCAACGGCACAATGGCAAGGTTTATATTTATGGAGGTGATGTTGATGGTCATGAAGCCCCTGAAAATGATGATCACTTCGTGGAATATGATCCAGTAATGGACACTTGGACTAACTTGCCATCACTTCCTAACGATCCAAGAAGATTTCAAGCTAGATCTTTTATTATCGATGGGACAATGTACCTATTCGGTGGTGCCTCTTATTTAATAGAATTCGGAGCCAACCTTGGATCTAATGAGACAGAAGAAAGCATTAATTCCGTTTGGTCTTTTGACCTTAATCAAATAAACCCAACAAGTATTAAAGAGGCAAATCAAATTAAGGAGCTAATAGTTTCTCCAAATCCTACGACCGATCTAATAACCATACAAAACATTAAAGGTCCTTTAGATCAATATACGCTAATGATATCTGATATGAGTGGCAAGCAATTGTATAGTGGCAAGCTAAGTAAAAAAGAAATTAGTCTTGATTCATTATTTTCTGGTGCCTATGTATTAACAATATATTCGGATGAGGAAGTGTATTCAGCTAAGGTCTTAAAACAATAATATTACGTGTTTAGAATGTGTTATTTTAGAAAAACTTATGCTTAAGTGTATGACTTTATTGATCTAAATGATGCCCCCGTGGGTGTATACTTTTTGCATATTCACACCAATAAGAAATATAATTTTCATAATTTTCATAAATATTATAAACATGAAAAAAACTCTGATAACAATTGCCTTATGTATTTTTTTTATAAATACCTCTTATTTACAATCTATTATTGGGGGGCAGCAACCCGATCAAGAACAATTTCCA
>JAVCKV010182850.1:0-17244 GCA_032274145.1 Herpochondria borealis | reverse complement strand
GATTGGTTAAATTTAGAAGAGCTTGAAGATGCCATAACAGAGAGAATACGACCATACTGGGATGACGCCAAAAACGTAGTAAACTTAATAGGAAATGGCTACTTACTCTCAGAACTAAAAGATATTTAGGATCTAGACGATCCGACGAAGTAACTATTTAATGGTATTGGTCCGCCCATTACGGAAGCGTTCGCTGAAGTCTATGTATCCAAAAATCAGTGCTCTAGGTTGGGGAATGCTTGCCTCGTTGAAGCTTAAAAGGACTGCCCTGTGGGCTAGTTTTTACTACCACTTAGACATTAGTATCAAAATGGCTCAGAATCATTGAGGGTTCCGTCATTCTGCAGCTAATAAGATCACACTGTCGGTGACGCTTCACGCATGTCATCGTCGGTGTCAGTTTCGTCGATAATTTCACCGGTCAACTCCTCGACCACATCCTCGAGTGTTACCACTCCAGCTACCCCATTGAATTCATCACGAACGATCGCTAGATGCTGACGTTCACTTTGGAACATTGGCAATAATTCATCAGCTTTAATACGCTGGCTTACCTCTAAAGGGCAGTACATATACTTCGAGATGTTCTGCTCACCATGACCACGTACTAACGCAGCGAGAAGTTCAGACTTCAACACCACTCCTTTTACATCATCGCGGGAACTTCCTGTAATCACGATTCGGCTATGCTGTGATGCCAAAATTTCATCCTTCATCGCATTGAGTGATCGGCCATTATCCATACAGGTAAGTGCCACACGAGGCGTCATCAACTGGCTAGCAGTGATGTCGTTGAGCTTGAATACCCCTTGAATCATCTCTAATTCATCTTGTTCGATCACTCCTTCCTCTTCGCCAATTTGAGCCAAATAACGGATTTCTTTTTCATTCGTTGAGAACCCCGGACTTGCCCCACGTGTGAATGGGCTCGTGAGAAGCTCCACCAGCCAGATCAATGGCAGTAAGCATTTTGTCAAAAAAAGCACAGGAGTTGCCACAAATAATGCGATCTTTTCATTGTGTAACTCTCCTACAGTTTTTGGAATAATTTCTGAGAAAATAATGACGAGTAAGGTAAGCACTGCAGAAAACAAACCCATCCATTGGGATCCAAACACCTCAGTGGCCAATACACCGATTACCATACTGCCCACAATGTTCGCAATATTATTAAGGATTACGATCATTGAAATGGGTCGTCCCATATTCTCACGGATAGCCAGTAAGGCAGTTGCTCCACGTCGATGCTTTCCATCAACCAGTTGTCGCACCTTGACCATTGGGGTAGAAAACAATGCCGCCTCAGTACCTGAACAAATGGCAGATGAGATAAGGACAATAAATACGACGATAAGTAAGGTGATCATTGAGGTGTAAGGTGGTGTTTAACACGAGCCAGGTAGGCTATAATTGACTTCAAACGAATCATAGAGCCATGGTAAAGATACATCATTTTTCTACGCAGTTGATTCAGCACGAATTTCAGGAACCAGCATTAAACTAGCAATTAAAATCAAAGTCGCTCCGACAATGGCAATACCGTGAACAGCGGATGGCCCAACACTCCCCACTATCGAGAAGGCGATCACTGGCGACAGCACTCCACGCACACCAGTCAAGAAAGTATGCACGGACATGTACTCACTCACATGCTCAGCCTCGGCAAACTTGATCACCCATAGATTCCATAACACTTTTCCGCCAGACTTACCCAGCGCATGTAAGCTTATACCAATAGCTAAGGCCCAAAAGCCACTGCCATGGAAGTACACTAGGATGCCAGCAAAGAAGAAAACGTTTATAAAGACGCGTAATCGATAGAATGGAACGCGGTCAAATATCATGCCCCAAGGCACAAGCATCACAACTAACACAGCCATCGGGATCGTGCTGGTGATAAGGGCTGTATCTTTGGAATCATAATTAAATCCAAATTTCGGGTTTGTGACATATTCAACAAAAAGCACCATGCAGAGCAGGTTACCAAAACCCAGCAGCATCCATGATATAAGTAATTTACGGAAAGCTCTATCCTCGCCTGCATGTCGGAAGGATTCTAATAAGGAAAGCTTTTTAGAAGCTCGTAGGCCAACTCGATCCATCATTAACACAGAAACACCCTTGAGTAGACAACAGCCAGCGAACACATACATCAAGGGCCCAAAGTCTTGATCATTGGCATCCATCCAACTTCCAGCGAAGTAAGCGAAAAGGCCTGCCACAACTGCACGCATCAGGCCACCAATAGAAAATAAGGTCCCACGAATTTTATCTGGATACAGCTGGCGATGCATCTGCGAGATCAACGGCGTGGCTACCGTTAACGATAACATCCCTGCAACAGCTCCTATTAAAAATAACATGCCACTCGACTTCCCTAAGCCAGCCAACAAAAAGCCCAGTGCACCGAGTGACCAAATTCCAGCCGAGGCGATATTCACACTCAGTCCCAAACGACGAACGATTGGCACCACGAACAAACTAACGAAAAAACCCATTGCACTTGCAGCGGTCAGTGCGATTTTCTCGACTGTACCAAATTCAAATACCTTGTTGGCAATGACGATGGCAAAGGTTGCCGTCATTGTCTCGACTGCACCATGTGGAAACGCTTGGAAGAGGTCTAACCCGAACGTCTTTCTCCATGATTGCTTAGACATTGTTAGCTCGATTGCTTTCTACCTGCACAGAGGAGCCAGTAAAAAAGACAACTCACTAAGATCGATGAGAGTCCGATGTGTAAAACTTGAACTACCGGCAGCACTCCTACCTGAGCCAATACTAGACCTAAAATCATCTGGGCAATAATAATCCCCACTACTGAGCCCTCAATCCATGTAAATCTTCGCTTTGTAGTAGTCCAGTTGAACCAGAAAAACACAAGTCCCCCAGCTACAATCACCCATGAAAAACTGCGGTGCACAAGATAAACTGCGGCTTGTTCAAGCTCAGCACTCCACTCTGAACGTGCTTCGTTTTTATGTGACTTCAACAAGGCATCAGTGAGTTCTCTTACTTGTGATCCCATCACACCTTCGATCACAATTAAAATGAAGAGGCCTAATCCAAGCCCAAAAACGAGCTTCTGCTTACCATTGGTAAATTCAAGTCTCTTTGGACTTTCGGCCCCACGCCACACTAAAAACACCAAAAGACACAATAGCATAATAGCCAATATCATATGTAATGTAATGACGCCTTCATGGAGCCCTGTTTTCACCACTAACATTCCTATTACTGCATTTAAAGCTACCAAGAAAACTACACCGTAGGCACCAATCAAAAGCTCCTTGCGTTTTCTCAAAAACAACTGAGCATAGGCAAGCAAAGCAATAGATCCAAACGCTAATGGCGAGGATGAAAGGCGGTTCAAATACTCGGTCCAAGTGTGACGAGGATTGAACATCCCTCTTAAGGCATTTGCTGTTAAAACAGCATCTTCGCCAGCGACAGAACGATACTCGCGAATAAATGCCTTATTGGTCACCAATTTGTCGACATCAATGCCTTCTATAGAACTCGGTGGAATGTATTTCCCCCAGCACTTAGGCCAGTCTGGACAACCCATACCAGCACCCGTTACGCGCACAACCGCACCAACGAAGATCAAGCCTATAAGGCTGAGCACGCAAAAAAACGCAATCTTCTGGAAGGTGTTCATCTTCATTGCTTGCGACATAATCTACTCCCATTGCTTTAGCAAACGTTGATTCAAAGAATCCCTAGCCACCTTGACGAATCGACTCAATTTCTAGTGCATAGACACAGTGAATCTCAACCGATTGGTAACTTTGCTTTTCCTCTGGGTAAGACGTAGACACCATCACCTCTAAAAATTCTGTGAATGGCTCGGTATCCACATGGCTTGATTTACACTCGGCAATAGCGGCCTTCAAAAAATCAAGCCATGTGATGCTCTCAGCTTCAAAATCGAGATAAAATGCTGCTAACTTTCGTGAATGCAACTCACCTCCCATTTCTAATGCGTAATCTCTTTCAAAATTCCGTCGGCAATACTGTAAACACATGCGTGGATAGTCATATCGTGTGTTGCGGCTACGACCGAAGGAAACTCCTTTACTTTTTCAACTTGAGCATAAGTATTGAGTTCTACTAGCCGATCCCACTTTGCAGTCTCATCCTTGATAGCATCCAATTCTTCTTGATGCTGACGAATCACTTCACGAATCGGGGAAACCCAGGCGTCGACATGGACAGGTGCACCACCATCAAGTGCTGCCTTAACTCCACCACAGCCGTAATGACCACAAACAATCACCTTTTTGACCTTAAGCACCTCTACAGAAAATTGTAAAACTGCTGATATGTTGTTGTCATTGGGGTAGAAAATGTTTGCTATATTTCGATGCACGAAGAGGTTTCCTTGAGTCAGTCCAGTCAATCTACTTGCCTCGACTCGACTATCTGAACAACCAATCCAAAGGTACTCAGGTTCTTGGCCCTTCGCCATGTCTTCGAAATATAAGGGATCTTTTGATTTCAGATCTCTTGCCCACGATTTGTTGTGGGCTAATATTTTGTCTAGTCTGCTCATGCTAATAAATTTGTTTCGTTTGTAATTGGGTATACGAGCCTTAGCGCGTTAAAATGGCGAGTAGTTCGCCAACAGTATGTTTACTTTCCAGAGGGTGCTTCAAGCGATGACTCTGGTCTATCTTATATGAGTTCCGACGCCCACATTTTTCGATACAGATGACTTTATCCTCTACGAGTTCAGCGATGATACGCTGCACAGCACGTTCCGTGATCTGAACCTTTATGGCTATGTCCTTAATACGCATATTGGGCTCACGTGAAAGCACCACCAGCACATGAAAGTGATTCGTCAAAAAGGTCCATTGGGTTTGTTGCTCCGTTATCATAATCTTCGCTTCATATTGTGAGTGGTTTTACAGATTTTAATCAAGTATCGAATGGATTTATTCTGGATAGCTTTCATGGTTAACTCAAGATGAATTTATTTATTTGCATAGCAAAACTGCTTTACCCTAGTTTGTGAATTAAGGTTAGCACCCCAATTCACACACTGATTAATATCCTCATATTCACCGCAGAATAACTGGATATTTTGCCTCTTCGTTTTTTTAAAGCACTTTGCACGCTCAATTAATCTATCTCTAACTATCAAGTGAGCGTCTGAGACTAAACCAGAAAGGGCATCATTGGTCCTAAAGGGTAGTCTGTTGAAATCTCTAGACGGCATGGTTACGATAGAAACAGCAAACTCTGGAAACTCCTGAAGACTCCTATCGAATGCTTCAAGGAAACCATTAAGTTTTACCCATTGGGCAAGCTCAAACTGCCTAAACGTGCTACTGTCGCATGTGCGGATGCCATCACGCTCAATGATTTCATGCACACCAACCAACACAAATCTGCCAGACTCATCCTCGGTGATAAGATCCTGCCAAGTGCCATCTGCATCACGCATGACATTCAAACTCTCGTACAGAGATAACTGATGTATTGGCTTAAGTGACCTGTCACAGTTGGGGATCGAGGCTGCCACTGATGTGACAGCCTTTTTAAGATAGCACCCTAATTGTATGGAATGCGGTATTGGTGTAATAATCATATTTTTGTAGCTACGCGACTCCTTTCTCTGCACCAACAACCGGTGGGATATAGTAGCGTAAAGATACTCCACAACTTCCCATAGCTTCTAGTAATTCAGAATCTCCAACGGTTTCAATTTCTAATCCTTGCTGTGTAGCAACTCGCACAAGTGTTTCACGTTCATTCATCGCCATTGTCGTAGAAACGATGAGATCGTCGGCTTGTCCTAATTCCATAGCGGCAATAACACTTTCAAAGCCAAACTTCGCCAAGCTTGTAGTCTTAAATCGTTTCACCAATTGGGCGACCGAGGAGTCTGATTGCTTACGCTCGAACTCCAACTGACGATCTATCGCTAACTCAAGAATTTCAGCCTTACGGGCATCTCTCACACCAGATTTCACTTCATCAATCACGAGTGCTGCCAAATGCTTTGGCAATGACTCCTTCAAGCGCGATGTGTAACGTGCTTCTCCGGCAATGATAATCCCATTACATTCAGCTTCTGCCACAAGTGCGTCTAGTATCGCGACTTTCTCGCGAACAAACTTTTTACCACGCTCCTGACGATGACTCTGGTAATGTTCCTTTGTGAATTCTCTACCAGATCGATCAGAACGTCCTGGACGTTCTGCCACTAGCTCAGTCGATGTCTCGCCCAAGTCCACTTCTAAAATACGGGCATCACGACTGGTGGTTAACACTAGAATAAACCGTTCGAACTGATCACGGAGTTTCACCAGAGGAAAAATCACAGGATAAGGTTCGGCATAAAATTCCATTTTTAAGGGAACTTGCAATGCGTATGCGTGCTGTTCACCACAGTCTAATGAAACATATACAGCAAGTGATTTCGATTCACACAAAGCTAATTCTTTAGTCACAACTTCTACAGCATTTTCAAATGCTTCATGCTGACTAACGGGTAGTGTGCGCCTGGTTACAATGACCCAAGACTGGAATGCCTCACTTGCAATCACACGTCCATTACTCATATCAATGAAGGCACTCACATAGAGGCTTGTTGATTGCTCCATCATTGACAGTTTTGTAATTCCTGCACTTAGTATCTCATCGTTTGTTATTGTCTGTGTTTTCATTATGTTTTTTAGTTTGGGTTATGTTATTTGTTGCTAGTGATAGTCGAACGAATGAACAACATTCCTACGATACCAGAGCAAAGAGAGCCTAATAAAATTCCTAACCTTTCATGGGTAACCACATCTCCTGAACTCGCATCAAAGGCCAAGGATCCGATAAAGAGACTCATGGTAAAGCCCACTCCGCAAAGGGCGGCTATCCCATAGACCTGCCTCCAGTTCATCCCCTCAGGCAGCTTTGTGAGCTTCAGTGCTACAGCGACTCGACAAAAACCAAACACTCCAATCTGTTTTCCTAAAAAGAGGCCCAATGCAATCCCTAAGGGAATAGGGTGAAAGAGATCTGAAAACGACACCCCTGCAAGTGGGATTCCAGCATTCGCAAAGGCAAAGATAGGAAGAATGGCAAATATGACCCAAGGGTGCAGTTTATGCTCCATCCCCTGCATCTTACAATTAGGGTCACCAAGCTTCTTACCTGCAGGGATAAAGGCCGCTAACACCACTGCCGCAAGGGTGGCATGCACACCTGATTTCAATACCGCAAGCCATAAGATAAAGCCAAGTATGAGGTAGGGTGATAATTTATTCACTTTGAACTTATTCAAAATGAATAGACCTATAATCATCGCCACTGCGACATTCAGAGCCATCATTGAAATAGAGTCTGTATAGAATAGAGCGATGATGACAATTGCAACCAGATCATCTACAACCGCAACTGTTGTCAATAGCACCTTAAGCATAACGGGAACTCGGCTCCCAAGTAAAGCGAGTATACCTAAAGCAAACGCTATATCAGTCGCAGCAGGAACAGCCCACCCCTTCATGGCTACAGGATCACCCCAATTCATGATGCTGTAGATAAACACAGGGACAGCCACACCTCCCAAAGCAGCTATTGCAGGAAATGTAATAGCACTTATTTTGCCTAGACTACCGAACAGAACCTCACGCTTTAACTCAAGTCCAACCAGTAAGAAGAAGATCGCCATCAAGCCATCGTTGATCCATAGCAACAAAGGCTTATCAATTCCCCAACCTGCGACAGTCGCAGTTAGCTTAATATTTAAAAGCTGGCTATACCATGCCGCACCGAAATTCGCGCTAAGTAATGCAATCACCGTAGCAATTAGCAATAGCACACCTGGTGCTGCATCATGATGTAAGCACTTAGAAATAGTCTTCATCATGCCCTTTTTGCTTTCTCCTGTTGTTCGTTTTTCGCTCACAATTGGAAATTAGCACAAAACAAAAAGCACGCAACATAAAACACGTATTTATTTTCGTGTATTAGAATTCGTTCGTTAGCCGTGCATTTATTTGTAGTGATAAAAAGAAGTATAACTACTTGGTCATTAATGGGAAATGAACCATGCTCACAGCCTCCGTGACTTTCAAAATTAGAGGGGATGCGGCAGTGTACCTCTAGCCTATAGCTGCCTTCACACCATTCTCATCGACATTAACGAAGGTGACGAGTGTAGAAAAGATCGGGGATTTGTCATCGGAATTGGCACGGAATACTTTGACTCGGTAACCAATTGACGTCCCACCTTTCTTTTCCTCGTTAGAATGGATGGCAATAATATCCCCCTTGGTGACACTGAAGTTAAAGCTCACCTCATCCATACCCTTGGTAACAAAGCGACTATCTGGATATTCAAGTGTAGCAGCAATCCAGCTTGCCTCGTCTACCCAGCTAAGAAGACGCCCACCAAATAGATAACCAAATTGATTGAGATCTTCTGTCAGAACTAAGCGATGAGTTTCCATAAGTTAAACTGCCCCTCCAGCTAGACTGATTTGAATACGCTTGTAGCGCGATACTCCCTCTGGCGAGGAAGTCTGAATATCAGAAACTTCAGAGAATGCATTGTGAACGAGGCGACGATAATAGGCGTTCAGAGGCCTAGTCCGGGCAGGTTTACCATCGACCCTCACCTTATCAGCAAGAGAATTCACCTTCTCCAGAAGCAGTAGTTCTTGTTGCTTGCGGTAATCTTCACAATCCACCCTAATCCTTGGTAGTGAAGGATCTTTGCGTGAAATAATACGATTCATTAAGTACTGAAGATCCTCCAGTCGATCGCCATTCTTTCCAATGATAGTTAAGCTATCCTCAGAAATAATATTAATGCATGGCCCTGATGCCTCGTCACGAGTCACCAAATCCACCTCAAAACCAAGTTTACCCAACATGGTCTTCAATACAGATTCTGCTGTTGAATAGTCTTTCATGAAGTTAAACTAACCAGCAAGCTAGGGTTACGTCAAATATTACAACGAGGAATTTGAATTGCAAATTAGCTAACTCATGACATGTTGCCGTCATGGCAACAATTGTTCTGGGTATATCTGGCTCCATCGCCGCCTATAAGGCTGCGGACATCGCCTCTCGTCTTATCAAAAATGGCCATGATGTGCATGCCGTTATGACTCTATCTGCCACCGAATTTATAACGCCGCTCACCCTACAGGTGCTGACACGTAAGCCTGTATTGGTTTCTCTAGAAGATGAAAAACAGTCATGGAAGCCCGGTCATATTGATCTAGCTGACCGTGCAGACCTTCTCCTTGTTGCACCCATCACAGCAAATGTACTTGGCAACTTCGCCAATGGCCTATCCCCTGATCCACTCGGCTCCATTTATTTGGCGACCAAAGCGAAGGTTTTACTCGCGCCTGCCATGAATGGAAAAATGTGGCAGCACAAAGCCACTCAACGCAATGTCCAACAACTAAAGGATGATGGATGTTCATTTATCGGCCCTGAAGAAGACGGTATGCTCGCGTGTGGTTATAAAGGGTGTGGCCGACTCTGGGAGACCGAAGCCATAGTCGAGGTTGCCGAGGCTCTACTAAAACAATAAGTTTCTTCATAGTCATGCATGTTCTCATCACTGCCGGTCCTACACGAGAGGCGATCGACCCCGTTCGTTACTTAAGTAATCACTCATCCGGAAAAATGGGCTACGCCATCGCAGGTGCAGCCGCTCATGAAGGTCACCGCGTCACCTTAATCTCCGGCCCCACTGACCTAGATGTCCCAGCGGGGGTTGACTTCGTCGCCATAGAATCAGCTCAAGATATGTATAACGCTGTTGGAAAGTGGATTAAAGATGTCGATCTGGCCATCTTTGCTGCCGCCGTAGCAGACTATCGGCCAGCTATCGTTCCTCAACAAAAGATCAAAAAAACTGGTGACACCATGACCTTGGAATTGGTCAAAAATCCAGACATCCTTGCTTCTGCTCGTCCAGTGTTTGGCTACACAGGTATCCTCTTTGGCTTTGCTGCAGAAACAGAAAATGTCATCGCCAATGCGCGTGGTAAATTACATCGCAAGCAATGTGATTGTATTATTGCCAACGATATCTCTCGTAGTGACATTGGCTTCAATAGTGCGGACAACGAAGTCGTCTTCGTCTTCTCTGATCATGAAGAGCCTCTCGAAAAAATGGATAAGCACCAAGTTGCTCTAGAAATCATCTCACGAGCTACCGCTTTGGTGAAGGCTTAGACAGACTCATTAGGGTCGATCATGCTCTTTTGGCACTCAGGCTGGGATAACAACACGGCTAATTACAAATAAGAAAGGCTCACTCCAATTATGGAGCGAGCCTTTTAGTAAACTTAGCGTATTGGAACTACTTCTTCTCTTCTACTGGTGTCATCTTACTTGACTTTGCCTTTTTAAGCATAGCTTGGAAACGGCCAGTTTTGAACGAGGTTAATTGCTTAGCCACACGTGAGTCTGGTTCAATCGCAATGATCTCTTCAAGCATTGGCACTACTTCGGTGAACATCTCTTGACCTAAAAGCACATTAAGTTTCATCGCCAAAAACTGTTGGAGTTCTTGACCTGCGAGCTTGTGCGTTTTCGCAAATGCTGATACTTTAGCCGCACCAGCCAGCGCCCCTTCTTTTGAGTCGATAGTGGCTATCTCGCTCTTTAATAGTGTCTCACCAGCGAAACGATTCTCAGGATCAGCGGCTAATATTTTAGCCAAAATATCACTGTAACAAGAGGGAGATACCCCTACAAGTGATTTTAATGCATCAGCGTATGCTGCTGCCTGCTCCATCTTGTCTTCAATTTTACCTGCTGCGGCAAATGCTGTATCGCGCTCAACTCTCTTCGTCAGAAGTTCGTCGAGGTGTGTGTTGTATATTTCTGGACCACCTGGTTTATAACCAGTTTTAGCAAACGGCTTACCTTTAGTGTCCATCAACAGAATAGTTGGAAATACCCTTACTCCATAGAGTTTTTGAAGCTTTTTATTCTGAGCTTGAATTTCCTTTGGTATCTTTGTCTTGTCCCTAGGAAAATCAAGTGAAACGAGTACGAACTTGTCAGCACCTTTGAATTCTGGTTTCTGGAAAACTTCTTTATCGAGGCGAATGCACCATCCGCACCAATCCGAACCGGTGAAGTCAACAAGGAGTTGCTTGTCCTCTGCGATTGCCTTCTTCTTAGCGGCTTCAAAATTGCTCATCCAGCCTTCTGCAGCGGAGGCAGATACGGTCATCACGGCGGCAAATGCGGTAGCAGTCAAAAATGTATTAAGTTTCATATTCTTTATTTAGTGAGTTGTAGTGACAACGTCACAGAGAACTTAAGTCGTCTAAAATTAACTCAAAATTGCGGTCTGCATCAGCCATAAAGTGGGATCAAGTTGGTCCCGTAAGCGTTGCTCAAGATCAGATGAGTCTTTATTCAAGCAAGCAAACACTGTTGAACCTGACCCACTCATCATCGCAGAATCAACTTCTGATTGCTGTAATAAATACATTTTCAACTCAGCTAAAAACCTGAATTTTTGAAACACGGGCATCTCGAGATCATTAACTATCTCCCCCCACGCTTGCGGTTGAGGTGAGTAATCCACCCCGTCAACAGCCACTGCATCGTGCCACATTTTGTATGCTTGTGGTGTGCTCACTCCAAAGTTTGGCTTCACCAGTAAGATCTCCTGCTTTATTTCTAAATCCGCCGCTACAACTTTCTCCCCAGTTCCTGAACAGACACACGTTTTTTGGTAGAGAAAAAAATTAACATCGGCTCCTAAGTCAGATCCTATCTTAGCAAGTTGCTCGACACTGAGAGACAATGCCTCCAGTTCATTCAAGGCCAATAAGGTGGTTGCTGCATTACTACTGCCACCAGCCAAACCTGCCCCATGAGGAATTCGCTTATCTATGGTAATCTCGTAACGGAAGCTTAACCCTGTAGAAGCCTCTAATAATCTCACAGCTTTTGTCACAAGGTTCGTTTCATCGAGAGGAACTCCAGGGTAATCGCACTTCAGACAATAGTCATCAGCCTTGCGGAAAGTCATCGTGTCGTGCAGGTCTAGTCTAGCCATCAAGGTCGACACCTCGTGATAGCCATCATCACGTCTCCCTAAAACCTTGAGGTTCAAATTTACTTTTGCTGGCGAAGTGTACGTGTTCATTTCAGTAGTCTGTGATAGTCTAGCTCAGGATCGAGTTCTTCTAATCCTTCCAATACTTTGGCAAAATGCACCGCTACTGCGCGAGAAGAAATCACTCCTTTTGAGCCTAAACCATTAAATATACCCATTGTAGGTCTGGAGTCACACAAACCAATTGCTGGTTGACTCGTTTGTACAATAGGCCGCACCCCAGCATAGTGATCAACCACTTGGAAGGAATGCGACACCAAGGAGGCGACACGACGAGAGACATTGTCGTGGCCATCCTGTGTCGTCTCCGTTGTCAATTCATCCCATGAGTAAGTGGCTCCAGCACGCCATAACGATCCCCCAACTGGCACTAACCACCCATTTCGATTAAGGATACGATCTTGTGGTAAATCATCGATTTTAACCGTCAACATCTCCCCCTTTGAGCAACGGTGAGGAATGTTAAACATCCCTTCAACCAAGCCTTGGTAGCCAGTGCAAAAGATGACCTTCTTAAATACTCGATCCTTCCATCTCACTGCCGAACCACCAGCATCTAAATCAACCAAATTAACTCGCCCTCTTAGAAAATCATTTGCTAAAATATTTCTCACCAACTTCAAATAAGCACGCGTGTCGAGTCGACCACTATTACACATGGTGAAATAGCCATCTTCCGCAAGGACACCCTCAGGCAATGGAGTGTTATCACCAAGCCATCCATTCACTTCTTCTTTTTTTCTCTCAAATTTAGCACGCTGCTTTTGATCATCAAATAAACGGGATACAGGAAGCTCATGCAGCAACCTAACTCCATGTACACGCTCAAGCTCCTTATAGTATTCAAACGCAATAGGTAAATACTCGGCTTGTCGCCATGCTGGATTCATCCCTTTTCCAGCTAAGGTCGTAATTAAACCTGCTGCTACGCGAGACGCCGCAGAATCGTCCAAGTCATCAACCACCAAAATGCTCGCCCCCAATTCCTTTAATGCAAGCGCTAACGCACTGCCAGCCAAGCCTTGACCAACAATTAAATAATCCTTTTGCCGCTTTATCACCACGTCACATCCTTGGCACTTTTATAGCCGATGAACAAGCTTGCAATTTCACCAAGTGCTATTAGCTTACCGCGGTGAACTACAAGCTTGGAAACGAAAAACTCATCAAGGTACTCGAAGGTGCCTCGTCTCACCTTACCAATATTCTTGGTAAGCAAGGCCGACCAGATGGAGCTCTTCGCATTGCCGTCGTCGGTGGTGGTTGCTCAGGTTTACAATACAAAATGGATCTAGTCGACGGTCCTCGCGATCGTGACATCATGGTAATCACCAATGGTGTGAATGTTGTGATCGATCCGAAAAGTGCCCTCTTCGTTAGTGGAAGTGAACTTGATTATTCAGACGATCTGCAGCAAGGTGGCTTCAAAGTCACCAACCCAAATGCCTCAGTTACCTGCTCATGCGGTGAGTCATTTGCCGCCTAAATTTAGTTCTAACCCGCCTGTTTGATAAAAGGCTGTGCAATATGCATATTGCTTCTCTCTTGCCTTTAAAGATTGGTGGTTAAGTAAAACATGCGAATTTTAATCAGAATGCCAGATTTTACTATTTTCGGCTTTGACGTTTAGCCAATTCTCCCCTAGTTTCCGCGTTCACATCGCTGAATTAGCCTACGAGAGGACGTTCAGCAACATATCACGATTTCAAATTATGAATATTACAGTAGACAAAAAGGAAAACTGCACCGCAACTATCGCGATTGAGATTTCATCTGATCAGGTAGCCGCTCAGCGTTCCGAGATCGTTAAGGGATTTTCACAGCAAGCAAACATCAAGGGCTTCCGTAAAGGAAAAGCTCCTGCAAAGGTGATCGAGAAGCGTTTCGCTTCAGATATCAAAGCTGAGCTTGAGCAACGCCTCATCAATGACGCTATCTCAGAAGCTGTTAAGAAGGACGAACTCAAAGTTCTCAACGTTCGCGTTCCATCTGATCCTAAATACACCGACAGCAATGCTTTCACATTCGAGGCAGTTGCCACACTCGCGCCTAGCTTTGACCTTCCTGACTACAAGGAATTAACAGTTGAAGTTGAGTCAAACGAAATTACTGACGCAGACATGCAGAAGTCACTCGACGAACTAGCTCAGCGTTTCGCAGAATTTAAGGACTCTGAAGGTGGACTTGAAGACGATCAGTTCGCAGTAATCGACTTCACTTCAGACATCGACGGCAAGCCAGTTGAAGATGTGATCGGCAAATCAGCAGGATTCGTAGGTGGTCGTGAAGGCCATTGGGTAAAAGTTGAGGAAGATGCATTCCTTCCAGGTTTCGCTGAAGAACTTAAAGGCCTCAAGGTTGGTGAGGAAAAGCAGATTCCAGTAGTTATTCAAGACGACTTCCCACTCGAAGCACTACGTGGTCTAACTGTGAACTTCGCTATCACCGTTAAGGAAACTAAGATTCAAGAAATCCCAGCTATCGACGACGAATTCGCAGGCAAGCTGCTTCCTGATAAAGGCCTCGTTGAACTTAAAGAGATCATCACTGAACAACTTCAGTCAGAAAAGACAAAGCAGATTGCAGATAGTAAAGTTGAGCAAATAATGGCAAATCTTACCGAAGCTGTATCATTCGAACTTCCAGAAGAGATCGTAACTGCAGAGGCTCAGGGCAACATCCAAGACATGATCAGCCGCGGCATGGACCAGGGTATGACCCAGGAACAAGTCGAAGCTCAGAAGGAAGACATCGAAAAAGCCGCTAAAGAGCAAGCTGAAACAACACTCCGTTCAAACTTCATCCTGCAAGAAATTGCTGCTGTTGAAAAACTTGAAGCGTCTGATCAAGAAGTTATTTCACGTATCGGCCAAATGGCTGATGCTGCGAAGAAGCCAGTTAAGTCATACTTCAAAGAGCTCCAAAAGGCAGGAAGAATTGAGCACGTTAGAAACTCAGTGCTCGTTGGCAAGACTATTGACTTCCTCGTATCTAGTGCGAAAGTAACAGTCTCAGCAACAACTACTGAAGAATCTGATGCTTAATCCACACCTCAATAACACCAACCCAACCGCCATGCTTAATCCCATGGTGCCGCAGAATAATTACTATATCCCTACTGTCATCGAACAAGATGGTAGAGGTGAGCGTGGCTACGACATTTATTCACGTCTACTCAAGGATAGGATTATTTTCATCCAGGGTGAAGTGAATGACTTCCTCGCCAACTCAGTGATTGCTCAAATGCTCTTCCTTCAGATGCAAGATCCGAAGAAGGACATTCATATCTATATCAACTCACCTGGTGGATCCGTGACTGCAGGGCTTGCAATGTATGACACAATGCAGTTCCTCACATGTGACGTAAACACCTACTGCATTGGTATCTGTGCATCGATGGGAGCTGTTTTATTGACAGCAGGAACTGAGGGCAAGAGATTTTGTCTGCCTAACTCACACGTGATGATTCATCAGGTGTCTGGTGGAGCTCAAGGAACAGCCTCTGATGTAGAACGCACTGTAGGGTTCATGTATAACCTTAAGGGGCGACTTAACAAGATCCTCTCAAAGCACACAGGCAAGACTGAAAATGAAGTAGAAAACGATGCAGATCGTGATAACTACATGTCTGCTGAAGCCGCAGTTGCTTACGGACTTGTCGATAAAGTGCTCGAAAAACGCACTGAGCCAGATAAGAAGTAATACATCTGGCATCTAGTCATTAAATTTTAAAAGCCACAGGTTTCCCCCTGTGGCTTTTTTTATCCTCACATTGTGACACATTCTTGCCACTTTTTACTTCACCTCACTACCGTATTAGTCCATCTCTTTGCATACAGACATGCACATCAGCGATATTATACAGCCAAACAAGCCATCTCTCTCCTTCGAATACTTCCCACCTCGAAGCGCAGACGGAGCGGAAGCCCTGTATAATACCATCGAAGAGCTGCAAGCATTCAACCCCTCATTCGTCAGCGTCACCTACGGAGCTGGCGGCACCACACGTGACCTCACTCACGACCTTGTTGTGCGTATTAAACAACAAAGTGCGATCCCACCAGTACCGCACCTTACTTGTATTGGTCACACTCGCGATGAAATCGAAGCCATTCTCATACGTTATGCCGAAGTAGGAGTTGGTAACATTCTAGCCCTTCGCGGTGACCCGCCACGAGATCAACCGAATTACGACAGATCTAAGGACGATTTTAAATACGCTGCTGACCTAGTTTCTTTCATCAAAGCATTCAACAACTCTGGGCGTCACCCAGATCCACGTGGATTTGGAATTGGTGTAGCTGGTTTCCCTGAAGGGCACCCAAGCACACCTAACCGCATGCTCGAAATGGATTACATGAAGGCTAAATGTGATGCTGGAGCTGACTACATCTGCACTCAACTTTTCTTCGATAACCACGATTTCTACGACTACCGAGATCGTTGTATTCAAAACAACATTAACATCCCGATGATTGCAGGTATCATGCCCGTGACATCAATGAAGGGCATGCGCAGAATGTCTGAGCTAGCTGAAGGTGCGCGTTTCCCAGCAAAGCTCATCAAAGCTCTTAATCGCGCTGAAGGAAACGAAGCATCGATCGAAAAGGTGGGGATCCATTACGCAGCCCAACAAAGTGCTGAACTCCTAGATAATAGTGTCGATGGCATCCACTTCTACACATTGAATAAAAGTAAGGCTACCCGTGAAATCTACGCTAGCTTAGGCCTCGGCCACGTCTCTCAGTTTGAGATTTAAAGGATCCGTTAGGACTGAGTTTTCAAAGACCAGTTCACACTACTTCCTTTTTAACACTTTTAAGGTAACACTGTTACGCTGAAACTCAATATAACGATCCGCCTTCCCAGGGACACCTAATCGTAACTGAATGCCGAAATACCTATTATTCGATTTATTTAAGTGAACTTTAGCGAAGTTGAATTTGATGTAGCCTTCTTCATAAACCCCTACGGCGGATTGAACATGAGATGTCACAGCTTTTATTATTTTCGGCAAGCTAATACCAACTCAGAAAACTTTCTGGTAAATTTATTTTGATGTAGGTTAGATGATTTGGCTTCGCATGCTGTAGATGACGTTTCGGCATATTTACTCCAAATTCAGCGTTAATCATCGG
>JAVCKV010182739.1:0-17249 GCA_032274145.1 Herpochondria borealis | reverse complement strand
ATACTCCGTTTAGAGTCATACCTTAAGAACATCACCACACTCTCAGCTATTAGAAAATGTACTGCCTGAAATATCACAAATTCAGTGGATTGCATGAGTCTCTAACAGTATCTTGCATATAAGCAACAAGACATAGTCAAGGACTCATTTATTAAACTTTAGATGAGTGACAGATGGGTGAATGATGGTTAAGTACATTCACTTTACAATATTTGGTGAAATAAATACGAGGACGATATGAGTGAGTCAAGAAGTAGAAATACTATAAATTTAAATACGTTAATTTGTTTTAATTTCTATGCGGGAGCAAGAGAAATTGAACAATTATTTAGGCAAGTGGTAGGCCCTGATATGACGATGCAAAAGTCATTTATTTTAAATTATCTTTATGACGCTAAGAAAAATATGCGAGAAGTATCTGAACACCTAGATTTAGATTCATCTGCAGTATCAACGCTTGTAGATCGTATGTTTAAAAAAGGGTTAATCACTAGAAATAGAGATGATGCGGATAGGCGAGTAATTTTCATTGGTTTAACTGAGGAAGGTAGAAAACTCAAAGATGAACTAGCAGATAAAGTTTACTTATTTAATCAATTACTGAGTGATGGAATTACCGACAATGAACAAAATCAATTGTTTGACATTGTATCAAGGATTAAAACCAACCATCTAAACCATAAAAATGCTGGAGCTGCAGTGTAAGTTCTATTCATTAAAAATAAAAAGATAATTAAATGAAACTATTTCTTTGCGAAAAACCCTCACAAGGCCGTGACATTGCTCGAAACCTTCAAGCAATTACTCGTGGTGATGGATGCTTAAAAAAAGGTAATGAGTTAGTCGTTACATGGTGTATTGGTCATTTAGTTGAAATGGCTGATCCGGATGCATACGACTCAGAATTAAAACGATGGTCGCTGGATACATTACCCATTCATCCTGAAAAATGGATGAATGTTATAAAGTCTAAAACCAAAAAACAATACAACATCATCATCAAGCTAATTAAGCAAGCAGATCATGTCTGCATCGCAACAGATTGCGATAGAGAAGGTGAAGTGATCGCCAGAGAAATGCTGGATGCTGCGAAGTTTTCTGGTGAAATTACACGCTTATGGTTGTCTGCACTGGATGATACATCGATCATAAGAGCGTTAAATACAATTCGACCTGGTGCAGATACAAAAAACCTGTATGACGCAGGATTAGCACGATCTCGTTGTGATTGGTTGGTAGGGATGAATCTAACCAGACTCTATTCATTGAAAGCTCAAAAAGCTGGTTATGATGGCGTTTTATCGGTTGGAAGAGTACAAACACCGACCTTAAGAATGGTCGTTGATCGTGATTTACTGATTGAGAACTTTGTACCTGTCGATTATTGGGAGATAGTTGCTGAATTCCCCAGCAGTGATGGCGAGATAGATAGCTTTTTTGGAAAGTGGATTCCTCCTGTATCCGTGACCAATGAAGAGGGTCAATGCATTGATCAACAAGCAGCAAATACTTTGTGGGAAAGAATCAACGGAACAAATACAAGTGCGGAGATAAGCTCATTTGAAAAGGTACGAAAAAAACAAAATGCACCCCTACCATTCTCACTGGATTCATTAACTTCTTTTTGTGATAAGTCATTTGGACTTGGTGCAAAGCAAGTTTTAGACGTTGCTCAATCGCTTTATGAAACGCATAAAGTGACATCCTATCCACGAAGTGATTGTGATTATTTACCATTATCACAATTACAAGATGTGGATAGCATTCTTAGCCATCTTAAGAAGGTACCTGGATTAGAAAATCCAGTTTCAAATGCGGATCAATCCATTAAGTCTCGGGTGTGGAATGATTCAAAAATAACCGCTCACCATGCAATTATTCCGACAACGGTTGCTGCAGATATCTCAAAAATGTCAGATATCGAGCAGAAGATCTATGAATCAATCTGTAGACGCTATATCGCGCAGTTTTATCCACCACATGAGTATGATCAGACCGTCATTCTATTAAACGTCACTGGAGAGACTTTTAAGGCATCAGGACGCGTTAGTGTAGTGAGTGGTTGGAAAGACGTTCTAGGCAAAGGGATTGACGAGAAAGGGAAAGAGTCGGAGCAATCCTTGCCTCAATTTTCTCAAGGTGATGAAACGGTAGTTTTATCTGCTGATGTTGTTTACAAAAAAACCAATCCACCCTCAAGGTACACCGAAGGCACACTCTCTGCAGCGATGAAAAATGTTGCAAAAGAAATTACAGATCCTCAGCTTAAAAAAGTATTGAAAGAGACCACCGGCATTGGAACGGTTGCTACTCGACCAGCGATCTTTGAAGTCCTTTTGAAAAGAGCATTATTGACCAAGAAAGGAAAAAACCTAATTTCATCTGATGCAGGTAGGAGTTTGATAAACGCGTTGCCTGAAGCAGTAAAATCGCCAGGTACAACAGCCATGTGGGAGCAATCATTGGAAATGATTGCTGAAGGTAAAGTGTCGATGGATGATTTTATTCATTCGCAAAGAGGATGGATTGAAAAAGTAGTGTCACATGAGGTATCTAATACAAACAACATGGCCATTAAAGCCACGGCTAAACATCAATGTCCAACCTGTAATGACACATTGCGAAGAATCAAAGGAAACAAAGGATTCTTCTGGGGCTGTAGTAACCGTGAATGCAAATACACAGCGCCTGATAGTCGTGGCAAACCAGGAAAGAAGCGCAAGGTTGTATCATCTAGTATTCCGTGTCCGAAATGTGGTAAGCAACTAAGACAGATAACAGGAAATAAAGGTAAGTTTTGGGGTTGTTCTGCTTATCGTGATGGATGTAAATTTACTGCGCAAGATAAGTCAGGTAAACCTATTGTTGAGTAATCATGATATTTATCCATGATAAAATATTTATACTTTGTTCGGGTGTGGACTCTATACTGGCTAAGAAACAGTTAGCCGCAGTACCAACTCAGAAAAATACTTCTGGGACCATATATCCAGTGCATTACTTTTACTTACAAATGGAAATACGTCTTGCTTTGCCTGTTCAAAATCTATTTCTTGGATACGTCGCTGTAGCAACTTCTGTATATCCTGAAGCGTAATGCTATTTTGATCAGTTAAATCACCGCTTTGATGAGCACGTCGTAAAAAGTGTTCTAGGTTAACTGGTGAGCCTTGACGGATATACCATTCAAAATCATACCAATCACGACCTTTGATACGATTCTTCCAGCTACGATAAAGCAATGCATGAAGTTTACCTGCAAATAGATCACTCATTTGGTAGCACTTCACATAGAAGGAAAAAGGCTGTAATAATAACTTTTCTTCGGTAGCAAATCCTAATGGTGGTTGAGTATCAACTTCAAATTTTATTTTGATGGGACGTTTAGCTTTTGTTGCCCATGCTTGATGACTACTTTGAAGCTGCAAAATATGAACGCTGGTATCACTTTTTAAAAATGCTGACTCCACAGCTGTCTTCTGTTTTTTCTGTTTGGTTTTAATATCCACACCAATACCCAAAGCATGAAACTCCTTTTCTATCGCAGAAAAATAAGGGTCAAGTGAGAAACCCTCATCAGTTTCAAGCAATGAAAAATCAAGATCTTCAGAGAAGCGATCTAACTTATAAAATATTCGCAAAGCAGTTCCACCATAAAAAGCAGCCTTTTCAAAGAACCCCCCGCGATATAAACCTGCCAATGCTATCTCCTGCATAATTTCTCGCAATGCCTGATAGTAATCATCTGCAGTGTTAATTGAATAACGCTTCAGCATAGTATCAATCATTGAGTAATCCTTAATTCAGCTAAACTCTCTATAGCTTTTCCTAGGTAGGTAAGCATTTTTGATTTATAACCATGTTGCGCAAAATCATAAAAACAAGAAGCATCTAATTTAATTAGATCATCACTATCAAATCGTAAATCATCCTCTAAATAACTCATCATGGCACTTGAGGATTGAATGCGTAACTTGCGTGTAGATACCAGTAGATCAGCCAACGCTTTTTCAGGCGTAGCAATCATAAATGCTATTTTATCTTGCTGGATGCTATCTATTCCAACTGAGTAGTAGGAAGCTGGAATAGCCTGATAGTGAAAATTACCACGAGCCGTTTCTATTCGGCGGGAGCGATCAAGACACATGGAAGTCACGACTGATACATATTCTGTTAGCAAACCATAATAACTCAAAGCCCAGTGTCTTGAGACATAGCTAGGACCATGCAAGTGATTGGCAATCAACTCTAGTGAGGGTTGTTGAGAGTCCGCAATAAGATACAAACCACGCTTTAAAGGCACTAGTTGATGTTTTGCTATAAGCTCACTAATCTTATCATTAGGTCGTGCATAACTAGCTAAAACCGATACAAGGGTTGCATGGTTGATGACAGGGTTATCTAATGACTGCAATTGATTCATGCCAAAATAATAGCATATTTTGTTAGGTTAAACGTAAAAATACCGATTAACTAAACAATATTTACTTATATTGGCTAAACATAACATGATGTTCCGCTAGCGTTATTGTGGTCATGATTGATCTCATACTCAGAAGGCGTGAAAATCAATACCCAATGATATCTATTCATTAATTGATTATTTAAACAAAAAACTCTATATTTAAGCCATCGCACTCTTCGGATCTTCGTGCAGCGTTTATTAAAACGTGATCCACATCATTCAACTCGCAATACGTTTTTCATAGTCCAGAATACTGGCTCTTCTGTTTATCTTTTCAAGATTCATCTGGGAAGTAAATTAGGTATATTCGACTACACAATTCCAATACTTTTTTTTTGAAAGTGATCACTCGTTCGCATTTTTTTAGTGTTATTGCGTGATTATTTTTAAGGTTTTACCGTGCTGTTGCGTATTCAACAGAAACTACAAATCCATCATCCCTCGCTCTTTTTTTGATGGTATCAATGTTAACTTATTGATAGAGCATTTTAAAACGTCGGCTAATAACTAGCCTTTTCCGATCAAGGAGATAATACATATCTCCTTCAGGAGTCGTGTGTGTCTCCTTTGTCTTTTGAACATTCTAGGAGATTTAAATCATGACAACTCACACAAACGAAAACACATACTTTGACCTACACACCTCTGGCATTGGTTATTTAAACCGTGCACGAGTAGTAAAGCCTACGGCTGGTAAGAAGTTTAAACCCTTCACTGCCGTATCTATTAGCGCTTTATTTGGTAGCTCAGAGGATATTCAATATTCACGATACGATGTTACCTGTGTAACTCAAGATACCGCTGAACTCATCCAGCAGTATCAAGATGAAATCAATAACGATACTAGCAAAGTCATTTGTCAGTTCGTGATTTCAGATAGTTATGCAGAACCATTTAAAACCAATGATGATCAAATGAAAGCCGTTAATAAAGGCCGTTTATTGTCACTTCGTTTTATTAAAATAGATGGAGCAATCGTTTATCAGGAAGAGAAAAAAGTATTTGAAAACGAAGATGAGTCAAACAGTGAAGCACCTACCGATCAAGCAATTGATTCTGGTGACCCTGTAGACGCTATCGTTAATAATATTGCAGCAGCTCAACCTAATATCGATAATACCGAAAGTACTACTGCAGGAACGACTGACGCTACCGCATGAAAAGCACGAAAGGCTGAAGTAGCAATGCGTAACCGCTTAATTAAGCGTGTGGCTTCCAAATCGTTTATGATTTTTGGAACGCTATTATCGTCTTAATTTACGTGTCTATTAGTGTCTACCCTCTAGGGTAGGCACTATGTGACTTACAACACGAAGATTAATAAAATTCCCTATTGGTATCCTAGTGTTAAATTTGATAACCTAGATTCTGATTTCACAGTGTTTGTTCGTCACTTCATGCGGACTACTAAAGGGCTGCTACCGCGTTATCTCATTAGCAGACAGGTGTTTCGCTTCCATGATCACCCGATAGCATACTGTATTGACCGATCCCTGATAGAATCAACACAATACAGATCAATACAAACTGAATTTGTGAAAAGCTTCAGTTTCTATTCAACGTTGTAAGTCCAGGTAAGCTAGCTTACCTGGCCACACTTACTCACTGGTACATATCTCTAAAAGGCTTCAAGAAGCGTTTTAGAGATATCTATTGCAGGTATCTTACAAGCAGCAGTGACTCGCAACTGCCTTTAATGCGAGGCCCTTTGTGCGCAAAAGCGTGCCTTAGAAATGAATCGCCCTCCCTGTACATTCCGATTCGAGAATTATGCCAACGTTGTTTGACGAGAACTGATGGTATGTTCTAGCAGGACAACCTACTTCACCTGCAAAATGTACAAACTCTTTTTCAGGTAATAATCAATATCGCGTTCGTATATCGAGCGCATACCATCTTGTAAACAATCACTCTTGATGAGTGGTTGTTTACATTAGATTAATTAAAATAAACGTGACAACGTAGATTTACCGTTTACGCAAGATAATTTACATAATTTGTGGCAATTTCCCTGCTGTCTATTTGGGAAATTAAATTATGCGAAGCACATCACCTTGGTTGATATTGTTACTACTAGTAACTACTTCAATTTCAGCAAAAACACCCTCATTACCTCATCAAAATGAAAACGCCTTATCGATCTCCCGCTATGTAGATGTCCTTCCAGGACCTACTAACGCACAGAAAAATCCAATGGATTTAGTGCTACCCCATATCAATTTCAAACATAATATTAAGTCAGTGGGGCAAGCAATCAATTACCTGTTGAGTGATACAGGTTATACATTAACGCGATTTCATCCTGATCAACGCGTCCTTAAATTACTGCGATTACCACTACCAAAGATACACAGAAACATGGGGCCATTAACCCTTGCACAAGCATTAATGGTGCTTGCAGGTGAGCCGTGGATCTTATCAGTTGATCCTATTAATCGTTTAGTGAGCTTTCAGTTACCAGGGCATTTTAAGAAAGAACGCAATCTGGCTAACACTACGATTACAAAAGTTAACACTGTAAAGACAGTTCAAGCGAAACCCAAAAACTATTCAAGTCATCAAATACATGCTGCTCAGAAACAATATAAACGTGAGCTTGAGTCAAAAAGACGTGCTCTTCTGGATAGAAAAAACAAAGCAAGACTAGTTAAAGCAAAGTTAAAAAAACAGAAGCTCAACACCGTTAGAAGAAAACCAAAACAGATCGTAAGCCAAAACAAAAAACCTGACTATCAAATCAATTGGTCTGATCTTCCAAAAGAATTGAGATAAGAAAATGACGATTCGAAATATAAGATTCAAACGTGGATCAATCGTAGTTTTTTGTTTTACCGCCTTAACAATAGTTGGCTGTGGTTCTGTTATTGATTTTAAAAAAATCGGTTCTCAAATTACCCCTACTCACCAAGTAACAAAAACAAAGGTAGTCAAAGTAACTAAAAAGAAAATTGTCGCTAGAAAAATAAACAGTGACTGTAGCTACATTATCCGTGATCTCTCAATACACAATGCCAAAGATGTTTGGTGTATACCACGGGGATTGCAATGAGACAGCAATCAATACGCTCTAGAAAGCGTTTAAGTCACCTTTTTATCGGCCTGTTTTGTGGCTGTTTCACTGTTAATGCTTACAGTGAAGGTGAGAGTTTTACTGTTGAAAACGAGTCTTTAAGCAATGAGTCGGCAATGACACATTTTAATAATGAAGGTGTCAATGCTTGGGGGCTTAATCTTAAAGAACTAAAAGAATACCAACGTGTGAGACAAGGAAATCGGCAGTTCTGGTCTCCTAATTTACATCCGTTAGCGGCTTTAGGAATGCGTGAAGGAGTCACACCATCTGAAAGAGATGCGCTAGCAGAGAAGCTTGTACATATAGAGCGTAAGCGCGTTACTCGTGAGATTGCATTTGAGAAATCCTTTCAAGAGGCAAATCGAAGACTCTATTCCCAAGTCCCTTTATTCCAAGCAGATCCTCAAGTATCCAATAACACGTCAAACGCACCTTTGTCGAAGTCGATGTATATAAATTATTACGTTCGTCTACCCTGTCCAGAATGTAAAAAGCCCATTCAACAATGGTTGAAAGAAGACAAACAGATTGATCTTTATATCGATTCAAAATCTGACAAAGCCATTAGATTATTTGCTAAAGCAATGGGGATTTCACCGCTGTTAGTCCCCTCTAAAGTAAGACTCAATAAAACCTCTGCTGAGGCATTAAAAAAAGCAGGTATTACTAATTTACCTCAAGTCGAAGTGAGACGATAGTTGTGTCTTTAAAGTCGCGTTACATTGAATTCGCTATCATTTTGATAGTCACCAGCGTCCCTAGTTTTGCTAAAACTAACGTTGAATATGACAGTATTATTCTAAAGCAATCAGTAAAACAAAAGCTTGATCCAGCACTAGTACATGCCGTGATTAGAGCGGAGTCAAACTACAACCATTTAGCAGTATCACACGCTAAAGCTGAAGGATTGATGCAATTGATCCCTGCAACGGCAAAGCGTTTTAATGTCAAAGATAGTTTTGATCCTGAGCAAAATATCACTGGCGGCACTAAATACTTACGTTGGTTATTCAAACGTTTCAACGGTGATATCCGTCTGACATTGGCTGGATATAACGCGGGTGAAGGGAACGTTGATAAATACAATGGCATTCCTCCTTTTCGTGAAACGCAAAACTACGTTAAGAAAGTGATGCGCTTTTATCGTGAATTTAAAGGCTTACCTCCAGTACAAGAACGTAAATTTAAACTTAATAAGAAAGTCATTCGCCAAATAGCGATTAATAAGAAAAAAGCAAAAAGTAGTAAGAAAAAACAGATGCAAAGAGCGATCAATCTATTAGCGCTTGATCGTAGTCATAAGTCAAAAGATAAGGCTGTGCCAGCGCGTGAGATATCACGTAACAATGAAACGGTTAATACGAGCGGTGCAGTGCATCGCGTGACCTCATTAACATTGATGAATACTAATCGCCCTTTGGTTGGTTACTCCAGGATTACTGCGTCTCGGAGGCTTCAATGAGCACTAAGTACTTAGTAGAGAATCTATTGAGACCGCCTGTTGAAATGAATTCAGCGCTGATAGCTTTTTTGTTTTCAGTCGTACTATTTATTGCCCCTGGCGTAATCATGTTGACACCTTCGGTGACCTATTTTTCATCATTTTTGCTCTTTGTTTTTGCTGTCATTAGATACCGCCAAGCTAGAAGGATTAAGAAATACCAATCAGGTTTAAAGAAATTACCTTATTACGAAATGTCATCGAAACAAGTGCCAGTATCGAATAAGAAACTATTTTTAGGTAAAGGCTTTCGTTGGAGATCAAGACACACTCAACGATTAAAAGATATCTACAGAAACAACCCTGAAAAGTATCTAGATCCATCGATAAGTTATCGTTTTGCACGCTGGCTTGAGGATAAATTTGATGATGATCCCGTGATAAAACATGGAACAACTATTTCAAAACCTAAGTTAACTCTGAACCCATTGCAACTTGCTACAACGTTAACAAAATCTAAGTCACTATTAAACCCATTCATACCGCTCCCTGATGTTGGAGGTTCACCAGAAATTCACGCTGTAGGAATGTGGGAGGGTGAGAAAGATATCTATTCTAAACTGGGTGAACGTGTTGGCCATACCTTGGTGCTTGGAACTACCCGTGTAGGTAAAACACGTCTAGCAGAGCTTTTAATCACACAAGATATTAAACGTGGCGATGTCACTATAGTGTTTGATCCTAAAGGCGATGCAGGATTAATGCGACGTGTTTATGGTGAAGCGATAGCGGCTGGGCGTAAATGTTATGTTTTTCATCTTGGCTATCCAGATATCTCAGCGCGTTATAACCCAGTAGGAGAGTTTTCACGGATTACTGAAGTTGCTGGTCGAATTGCAGATCAATTGCCTTCTGAGGGCAATTCAGCAGCGTTTAAGATGTTTGGCTGGCGCTTCGTGAATATTATTGCTCAAGCACTTGTGCGCTTAGGTGAGCGTCCAGACTATCACAAGATATCACGCCACATTTTATCCATAGATAACTTATTCATTCGTTATGCAAAGCATGTCTTTAATGAAAAAGGCATTAAGGATTGGGCTTCTGCAACACAAACCATTCAAGACAATCTCGATGAAAAAACGCTGCCATTCGCATTAAAAGGTCGAGATTTTGAAGGTATTGCGATCATGAAGTACCTGGAGAAATCAGAAATTTATGATTCAGTTCTGGATGGTTTGATGGGTGCTTTTCGCTATGACAAAACCTATTTTGATAAAATTGTGTCATCGCTTGCCCCGTTATTAGAGCAATTAACCTCTGGACGTACTGCCGAGCTATTGGCCCCTGAGTATTCTGATGTAAATGATAATAGACCGATTTTTGATTGGAAAACCGTGATTCAACAAAAAGCGGTGGTCTATGTGGGATTGGATTGTTTATCAGATTCGGTCGTTGGAGGTGCAATTGGTGCCTCTATGTTCGCTGATCTGACCTCTGTAGCGGGTTATTTGTATAAACATGGACTTGATCATGGTTTAGCCGATGGGCTGAAAGCCACTGAAATGCCAAAAATTGCGCTTCATGCGGATGAGTTTAATGAGCTAGTGGGTGATCAATTCATACCGATGCTCAATAAAGCGGGGGGAGCAGGATTTCAAGTCACCGCATATACCCAAACGATCTCTGACATTGTGGCAGGAATCGGTGATACAGCAAAAGCGGGACAAATTGAGGGTAACTTTAATACCACCATCATGATGCGTGTTCTGAACAAAGAAACTGCACAATTCTTTACGGATAAATTACCTGAAGTTGAAATCAACTCACTCACAGCAATCACTGGGGCAAGAGATAACTCGGATACCTCAAGTGATACACAATTTGATTCAAATAACGAAGACAGAATTACTGAGAAAGACGTAAAACTAGTCAGCGAAGACGTGATGATGGCACTGCCTAAAGGCCAGGCTTTTGCCATGATAGAGGGGGGTCAATTATATAAAATCAGATTGCCCATGCCAAACGAGGCACAAGACAAAAAAGACAATATTCTACCTGATGATTTAGCGGCAATTGCTAATGATATGGAAAAAGGATATCTCCCTATCACCTCTGAAGATTGGTTCTCCTCAAATGATTTTGGTTGGTTCAACGCGGGAGAATTAAACCGTGGCTGAAGAGAGAGACCTCCCTCAAAAGAAAACAAATTTTGTCGGCAATATCATTCGATTCTTTTTTTATCTGTTGATGTGGGTAATCTTCGCGCTGCTCATCAATATTTTAGTCGAAATACTCGGCATGTTGTTTAACTGGTGGGATCTCCCAGGGGCCGCTCATTCTGATTGGATGCTGCGAGTAGAGCTTGGTTGGCTCAACCGTGACTTCCAAGGCGTACTAGGCTCACCAACTGACAATGCTATTCGTTTCTCAACCTACATGTACGATCTATTTTTTGTATGGTTTGGTTACGATATGGCGCAGTCAGTGTTGGATGCTAATGCCAATACGGGTTATGTCGCTTATATCAAAGCCTCATTAAATATTACCCAACTGTTTTTTGTCCGGGTGATTGTTCTGGTGTTCTCTTTACCTATCTTTTTCATTTTCGCGACGATGGCGTTCGTGGATGGATTGATGAAGCGTGAACTCAGACGCTTTGGTGGTGATCGTGAATCTGGTTGGATTTGGCATCGAGCTTTTCAATCGATCAAACCATTATCGATTGCTCCCTTTGTTCTTTATCTGGCCTCTCCGTGGTCAATTCATCCCACGATTGTCATTCTGCCGTTTGTGTTAATGATCTCATACGCAATTTGGCTATCTACCCTTAAATTCAAGAAGTACGCATAAGGATCACCTTGTTATGACTCACTATAAAAAATTGTATTTCAACACTCTAATCATGGGAATGTTATCTCTATTCTCACTTGCTGGGGTTAGCCAGGCACGACCTCTAATTTCAGAGCAAGAACAAGCATCGCTTCAACGTATTCTTTATGAGCTAAATGCCTCTAATGAGATTTTGCTCGAAGCTCAACGTACTGCAGATAAACAAGATCGTTTTCGTTTTGCCTATCACTGTCTAGTGACCGATATAAACCTCGTAAAGAAAGGTTTATATACCGCCATCAATGGTACTCAAAATCGAGCATTTCAAAACCAAGAGCTGTGCATAGAGTATGGATATGCAGGTTCTTTTGGGAGCGAAAACGCCCTACTTCAGCAATACATTAACGAGCTACAAAGCATATTGCCAATAGTACAGTCAGCTGCAATTTATGCGAATCAGCAGTATCAAGCACGATTTAACTACTCAGTCTTAAGTAGCGATATCAAGACCATTATTATGGGGATAGAACGATCTCTGATTGGTTCTGGTGAGCAGTTGCGTCAATTTCCAGCGATGCGAGGAAAGTTCTCACAATGAAATTTCTGTTTCATAAATCCGCCGCTTTATTTTTACTTCTTGTTATTCAAAACAGTGTTTTTGCTGTGGATGAAAGCATCTGGGATGGATACATTCAAAGTGCAGCTGATGCGACAGGCTTAGACTTTCATTACATTAAGTCGATAGTCAAAACAGAGTCCTCGTTTCGTGAAGAGGTCGGTAATGGTTCAGTCTTATCTACTAATGCGGCGGGGGAGACGATAGGTGCAGTCGGAGCAATGCAGATCATGCCAGCTACTGGAGCTGATCTGGGCTATACCGTTGAGCAATTAAGTGATCCTGAGACCAACATCATGGCAGGCGCACAATACCTATTACAGCTCTCTCAATCATCCAATATTAACGGAGATCTATTGTTAATGGCTGCGGGCTATAACGCAGGACCAGGAGCAGTTCAACAATATGGTGGTGTCCCTCCGTATTCCGAAACCGTCAACTATGTTCAGCAAGTTGCCAGTAGTTACGCAAGCTATACAGGTGTCAGTCTAGATACCTCTGGGCTTCCTACATCAACAACCAGTAATCCTACGATTGGTAAGGCACCAACCCTATCACCAACCACTTTCGGAAATATCTCAGAAGCTTTAGCAAGCTTTGAAGGTGTGACGAATATCAGCGTTGCAAGTATGAATAAAATGTTTAAAGGAATGCTGGTCTTTTTAATGATGTTGTTGGCTGGTGTACAAATTTTGTTTTTTTGGAAAGAAGGTACGAGTCAAGATGACGATGAGGTCTTCGCGAATACATTCATTTTTTCCATGAGAGCACTGCTGTTGATGTCAATTATGTTTATTTTAATCACTAAGCTTTAAGGAGCTAAATCATGTCTATGTCTCAATCCGTTCAATCCGTAACTCAGTTTAAACACGTTCTCTTTGCTCTCGCTCTGTTAAGTATCGTCATGCTATTGCCACAATATGCGTTTGCAATTGATGAAACCGGTGCAGAAGTTACAACGAGCATTCTTGCCAATATCGTTAAATACAGTAAATGGATCGCTTTCATTATTATCGGTATTGCCTTCATGATGGTGGGTTGGTATTGCCTAAGAGCTTATGGTTCATGGGCTGATGAAGACAATAAGCAAGGCACTTTGCCGCGTCTAGTTTTGACTATATTTTTAGGTATCTTAGTGTTAGCAGTAGTAACAATATTTGTCACTAAAGGCGCAAAATACTTAGAAGATAATGTAGTAACCACTTCAATTACTCCTGTTGTAAGTACTGTAATCGCTTAACTATGGCTGATTTCGTTCCCAATAGGATCGATCGTGACCCCGTCATAATGAAGGGGATCACAAATCCAGAATTTAAGATTATTGCATCCATAGCGGGGGTTGTGGGTGCAGTATCTTTTATTCTGTTTTTATTCGTCATGAGTGCTGTATTTGCGTTGTTGGCATGTGCCTTCGTATTGGTAATAAGCCTTTTTTCAGGTGTCTTTATTCTTGCCGCTTACAAACGCAACAAACCACGTAATTATGTCAATCACATGATGCATGTCTACATCGAACGATATTTCAAAATACCCGCGCCATTTATTCATAAAACCACACACTTTAGATCCACTAGAATTAGGAAAAAACATGGGCTACGCAAAAGGAAGAGATAATTTATTAGCAGTGATTCGAACGTTGTCAGTGTGTCTTGTCTTGATGACAATGTTCTCAGGTTATTTGCTGATCTCATCAAAGAATCAACTGAAACGATCATTTGTCGATATCCCTGCTTATACCCTTGGAGGTAAGGCTGAGAGTATTTCGTTAAATACGATGCATAAAACTACTGTGTATAGCTTTGCTCAGTTGGTGTTTCAAAATTTAAATCATTGGTCTTACGATGGCTCTAAAGAATATGAGAAAAATATTCGTGCCAATGAACACATGCTGACCCCTGCATACATGGCTTTTTTAAGACGTGATGTATCAAGACGTAACGGCAATAAAGTCAGTTCAGAACTTAGAAATAGAAGCCGTTCCATGCGTCCGATTGCAACAGGTTGGGATGAGGACAGAGTGAAAGTAGTCGCTACTAGAGATGGGAAACCGTCTGCTTGGGTGGTACTGCTTGATATCGAATTGATTGAGAAAATCAAAGGCGAAACCATCAAACAACTCTATTTGCGATACCCCCTTCGCGTGGCGTTATACGACATTGATCGTAAGAGAAATCCTTGGATGCTAGCGCTTGATGGGTATCAGGAAGAACCCACCAAAATAACCAAAGAATTGGACAATAAAAAATCAAAGAACAAGGACGTAATACTATGAAAATTATAAACACACTATTACTACTATTTGCACTGACATTCAGTCTCAATCAATCATCATACGCACAAAGTGCTCAACGTATGGTTTACATGGGTGATCCTTTAAAAATAACGCTTGGGATCGGTGAGGAACGACGATTGACCTTTCCAGGTGCAAAATTGGTATGGGCCGATGTTAAAGACAAACTAAAACCAAAACTCGACTCACTTATCGTAGGCAAGAACGTCTATTTTAAAGCGAAAGAGCCGTTTAAATCGACACGCATTATTGTCGGTGAAGATGGTGGAAGTAAGGTGTACTTACTGGATGTCATGGCCACTGATAAAAAAGTGGGCAATAAACGACTCGTCATTGTTGAGGGTGAAGATCGTTTTGCTATTGCAGATAAGGATAAGAAAGTCGTTCCTGAATCGGTAATTGCACCGCTTACAAGAAAGTCATCACCAGGCGCAGGATTTAAAACACTGTTGCAATTTGCGTCCCGTGAAATATATGCCCCTGAAAGATTACGTTCAAAGACGGTGGGAATGCATCGTGAGTTTATTAACAAAAGACCGACTTATCATTTGTATCGTGGTAATCAAATTTCAACACACCCAGTCGTTGCATGGCGCTCTGGCGGATTACATGTCTCTGCCATCAAAGTACAAAATAGAACCAGTGATTTCCTACCCCTAGATCCGAGACTTTTACGCGGTAAGTGGAAAACGGCTCTTTTTTATCATGGTCAACTGGCACCGAATGGCAGCCCCCAGGATACGAGTACACTTTTTCTTATCTCAGATAGCCCATACGTAGATGCAATACGCTCTAATCCGATGATCAAGATCGGGAGTAAATAATGGCTGAGTCAAAACAAAGCAAGATACTACCGGTTATTACACTGATCATTATTGCCATAGTGGGCGCTGGCGCTTATGTAAATTTCTTTCTTCTTGATGATAGTTCAGGTCAAGTCAATTTAGGCTTCAAATCCAGCAGAATGAATAATGTTCAAGTGGATGCTGATTTACCAGTGGATACCTTGAACACCCTCGCAGAGAAATCAGCAGGATTTGAAGATAAATTCAAAGATGCTGCTGAGACTGCTTCTGAATCATCGAAAGAACTTCGTGAAATGCGAAAGATGATGAAAGATGGAGAAATGGACCTCGACCCGTCATCCTTCGGCATGTGATTTGTAGACCAATGTGTCGAATTATCTACGTTGCAAGGCCAAATCAGCAACATATTTTCCAAGCATTCACTGTTGTGTTGAAAAAACAGTTGTTCATATACCTCCCGTTCGTTCTTTCCTACATGAACAGAAATGTTACTGAATCGAAAATGAAAGTCACCCTCTTGGGTGCAATTGGATCAATCTTGGGCTTGTTTGCATTATCAACGATTTTGCTTACACAGTCAGCAGCAGTGCTCATACCACTCTTGTTTGCTCCAGTTGTGTGTGGAATCTTTGGATTGCTCTTGGTCTTGCTGATAGGACAATTTTCCGATGATGATCAACCCGTCAAGCGTCATGGGAAACATTCTCATGCCCGTAAATTTACGGATAATGCTTGTTGACTCATAGAACTCCCAACCGTACTCCGGATTGGGGTTGATCCAGATGAGGTTTGGAAAATGATCCGACAACTTGTTTAACCAAGAAATGCCAGATTCGTCATTGTAGTGCTCGACACTACCACCTCTGTAATAGATTTCATAAGGCGACATCGCCGCATCGCCTACAAACACCACTTTGTAGTCGCGGTTATACTTATGCAATAACTCAAGAGTTGGGATACCTTCCTGATATCTTCGGTGATTGCTACGCCATAGTGATTCGTACACGCAATTATGGAAATAGAAAAACAACCTTTCAACAAAGAAACTATCGATAATGACATAGATTTTTTAACTAAAAAATTAAAACGGCCATAAGACAAACTCCAGGGCGCTTTGTAGGTAAAGCTGTTGATAAAGATGGTAATCCAGCTCTATGCATGGTTCTTTCTACTAGAGAGCAACATATAAGAAGAGAGAAAGCCACTTCTAACATTTGCTCAAACCAATCCTTTATTGCAAGCCTTGCTGGGGCAAATCTACTTAGCTGGGGCGATAAAGGTATTTCTAAGAAGTCACAAAAGACTCTAGAGTTGACACACACTCTAGCTGAAAAACTAACTCAATTAAAAGGTATAGATGGAAAAGTTTATGCTATAGCACAAGGTAAAATAACTTCAAATGAAAAAGGTGCTACTGGTTATATTTATGAAGGTGCTATTGTAGAGAATGAAGTTGATTATGATTTAAGAAATCTAGAAGATGTTTCTCAAATAACACTAAATGGTTTGCCCCCATTGGAAATCTCTGTTGAAGTTGATCAAAATGCGCTGAGTAGTTATAATATATCAATAAATGAAATCTCCAATGCTATTCAAGCAAATAATATTGATTTATCGGCAGGAGCAATTAAAACTTCTAAGGAAGAACTTATTATTCGATCTAACTCAAGAGAAAATGAGGCAAGCAAAATAAAAGATATAGTTGTTAGAACACTACCTAATGGACAAA